>JABUQX010025481.1:0-42500 GCA_015478945.1 Trachelipus rathkii
TATTGAGTCAATATTACCGAAGTCTGATCTCATTTTAAAAAATATTTTTTATAAATTTAGATTTCCTTGTCATAACCACATATCACGATGTACTAAATATCGACTACCGCTTATGTTTCATCACGAATGTAAATTTATTTAGAGTTCTACAAGAGATACCTCGTTGCCTACCTTAATTACCCGTTGATTCCAAATATTACATGAGCTGATTGCAGTTCACAAATATCCAAATTCTTAATCAGGGTTTTCCAACATGTCCTGCATCAAGGGCGCCCTCAATCAGGATTTGATTCGAAATATTGATTTTCAAAACGGATATACGCGCGATTGGCTCTACACACTAAAAAAGAGAAGCTTCAATGCCGAAGTTTGACTATACCACTATCGCACTGATGGAGGAAACCAAGAGATCATCATGAAGACTTACTTTTGTAGTGTGAATAATCTACATGGGTTTTCTGCAAAAAACAAACACCATATTGTATATGTAAACCTTGATTCGGCACGTAGACCCACCAGTTCACATAATCGAATTACTGGCCCCATTCCAATTTCCCCTGATGATGGGCTAGCTTCTATTGTAGATGCAATGGATGGTGAAGAAGGAGGCAGTTGATGGCATTCCCCCACAGTCGGTAGATTCAGATTACACGAATAGAAGAGAAACCATTATGAAGACAAATGATCTTGTTAGAAGACTTATCTCTATCGAAGGAAAGCAGAACTTCTCAGCCTCAACACTAAAAGGAGAAAAAATTTACCTTGAGGAAAATGTTTGGGCACTCAGTATTTTACTTACCGAAAGAGGAATTTTACACTTACGGCAGCAAACCTTTACAGTAGAATGAGTCCTCTTTGTTTATTGCCCAATTCGATAAAACGCATGGATTCATTGACTTGTTGTCTACAGACGGAATAGATTGGATGGCGTCTCTTTAATATTGATTCTTTCCACATCAAATTGAAGCACTGAAAGCCAGTTCTTTTGCAATAATGGTAAATAATAGTAAGCCATCTCTATCCCCATAGCACATATCGTCCAATTTCTTAAAGAAGACGATATAATGACAATTATGGGAAAATATTAGCGGGCGTTGCTTAATAGGCGAGTAAAAATAGGTCCAGCATCAATGGAATCTCTGGCCGGAAGATATTATTGTAAATTTAAATAAACATGTTTAATGGAATAGAAGACACTGGATTTACATACATTCACAATTGTTGGCAGTCGTGCCTACTAATGTACACTATGCTTAAAGGTGATTGGTCGCTAACTAAGGACTTACGCATATGTTCCCCATTTAACTTAAGCCAGTGTCCAGAACTGTTATCCCTTATTGGTTGGATCCCAAAAAATCTCTTCATACCCAGCACCTCACATATAAACTTGGTTTAATGAAAGAATTTTGTTAAAGCGGACATGAGGGAAAGTGCGATACCTTTTCCCTCTCAGAAATATATCCCTGAAAGTTAGTAACAACAGCAAAACTGAAAATGAAGTTTGAGCAAATTTTTTTGGACTTCTTAACAATATAGGCGAGGTATTTAGGAACCGGACATAGATTATTGAAAAGGCTCTCGGTCTCTGAATAAAGAAAGCATAGGCCTTTCTTTCAAATGGATATGCAATAAAGAGGTGTGTTCTTGGATTATAGGCAAAGTCGCTTGGCTGGAATATAAAAGTGGGTATTGGAGAACTCTTTTTGGAATGCCTCGTATATGGAGAATTGGGTGAGCTGTCGCGATGTCTTTGAAATATGCTTGTCTCTTCCCTTTATTTCCATCCTATAGACTATTTTCTCCAATTGATCTCTGGTGCAGTACGTGACGAGCAAGGGGAAGCGCTTTTCATGAGTGACATTAAGACTAATATGAAACTCGATACTCAAGGATTTGGAAACGAAAGCCATGAAGCGCTGGAACCTTTATGTTGGATGCTACTTATAATCGTGAAAATCCAGACGTAGCTAAACATAGGGTAAAAAAAGAATTTTAAAAATCACGGACCAAAATCCAACTGCTGCTTTAAAAGGCCTTTTTTGTTTATGTAACATTTTAAATTAGCAATAAGTTTACAGTTATAGGTATCTTTAATATAAAACATAAATATCAATCTGATATAACTAACTAATTTGATACACAATACTGATGTATATGAAAAATGGATAATCACACTATAGTTCATGGAAAAATAATTCTGTGGTGAATTGAATATTTAAACCCTACATTTTCACAAAAAAAACACAAAAATAAGATATATCTCCTATAGTCTTACCTTAATTCAAAACTTTACACTCTCCACACTAGTATGTGAATAAAAGAAGCAAATATACGCTTGACAGCCAATTTGGAATCAGACGTCAAATACAAATTAGACACATTCAGAAAATGTCAAATTTTTAATACTTGCTCAACACTTACACGTGATAAAAAAAAGTTTCTTTTTTTGTCGACCCACTAGTGAATCATTGCATTGATGTTAATCAATATTTAACCAACCGATCGTTAATATATACTATTAACATAAAACTTCTTATATTTATTAATTATCTTGATATTGCACTATAGCGCATGATTCTATAATAACTCCTTTACACCGGCATCTTATTCACACACACATTACACATAGACAAGGCTTTAATTTGCACTCAGTATGCTTTAACAATAAAAGGGCAACCTACTTTGGGACAACCATTTCCAACATTTATCAGGACTAATACGGGTTTCCCCGGACCTCTTACCTGTTCCGCAGAAATCAAGTTTACAGGGCAAGAGGGAATACATTTCACGTTCTCTCTCTGGTCTACATCAAAATATTAATTACAATTCAACGAATAAACACCCCCACACATCTTTAAAAAACTACAAGAAAGCGAACTGGCAAGCTTACTCTGATTTTATAGGACAAAAACTACATTTATCCAAAATAGTTGATCTTTCCTTCTTTCGCAGGGCAATCCAACAAAATAATAGTATAAGACCATAATACTAAAGTAACTTCTCACTCTGTGTAAAAATACGAGTTTTGCACAAGAAAACAAAAGATATTCATGCATATTTATATAGGCATTCTTCTCACACAAGAAAGAATCTAAAAATGACAGAGTTTAGACCATGAGTGTATATAACGTCTGTGCGTGCGCGCATAATTAACTAGATACAGAATAAAAATATACGAACATAACTAATAAACATTGTGCTACTAAAAATCACGTATAAAGACAGACCCACCAACATAGCAAAGCATGCCTCTCTTATATTTTCGTGATATAATATACAGGTAAAACTCAAAACAGATTCTCATTCTAGTGTAGACTCAATTTGCAATCGCTCTATAGTATAAGCAACAAATTTCATTCATAGACGACAACTCGTGCACTCTGACGCATTAGGACTAACGCTATAAATTAAAGACAGCAGCAATATGGAAGAACAGCACACATTGCCCACGTTACACCAAAATGGATAAAAACCACCACAAACAAGGACACATAATTAATCTAAGACTTATCTCATGGACGCGCTTATGCAACTTTCACTACATTTTTCGCGTTAACTATGGAAAAGAACTACACATTCCCAGTTGGTAGCAGGTCAAATTTATCAGGGACGAGCCGAAGTAACATTGATTGTAATGATTATAGTTATTTCTAAGCATGATTGTTCGGAGGTATATTTTCCAGCTAGTCTTCTGGCAGAGCAAGATCGGGGCGATCATCTTGCTACATGAGGTGTTGGCGTAACATTAGAGCAAGAAGTTTTAACACTCACAAAGTTCTTCGGTGGGATAGTGGAAGTGGTTTGGGTAGGTCATCTTCTTTGAGCATGATAGTATAAAATCTAATATTTATCACAGCAGAGTCATAAATTATATTGATTAGATCTCCACATACGAGCCCTCATATAACTAAAATTTATGAGTAGACTGCGATACATAAATATTATATTACATTATATTATACTGAATACGATATAATATATTTTAACACTATGGTTGATACTCAGTAATTAAATATTTTTTATTGATTAAGAATATATAATTCGATTAAGATACCTTTTATTTTCGATCTAATTGATTATTATTATAACTACTCTAGATATTTTACTAAAAAAAGACAAATGTACATATTATTTATATATATTTTACATTACTCATTATACTAACCAAGATCATTTTATTCCACTTAATTATAATATATATATATATATTATTATATTATATAATATATATATTATATATTATATATAAATATATTATATTAAATATATATATTATATTATTATATAATATTATAATATTATATTAATATATTTAATATATATATATTTTATTCTATATTTATATTAATATATATTATATATATATTTAATAATATATAATATATATTAATTAAATAAATACTATATTTTATTAATTATTATTTACTTATTATTTATTTTTTATACAATCCTATTTTATTCGGGTGGTCTGGATTTTTCTTTTTATCCATTTTTTTTTTTTTGTAATTATTAATAATTTTTTATGGTTTGAATAAAATGGTATTCGTTTAGCCTTAGGAGGACCAACCCAGGCCATTACAAGTTTTTGTAGACTAAATGAAGGATTGCTGTGCACTTCAGCTATCGCTCAACCCAGGATGTGATGTACGGTGGGTCAGAAACGTCTCAATATTATGAATAATAGTTATTCTCATATTTTTTAATCACCTTATTAGAGTACATACCTATTCAGGGATAAACAAGATATCGTTTGTATACGACGTAGTCGGGTGTCGTGTGTTGGGCCCTATTATTTCTTCCTCTCGGCCGTGGCACCAGACCGTTGGTCAGAGAATAGAATATCTGTCCCTCTCATTCCTTCTTGTACCTTCGTCTGGCATACGATACTCTCTCCTTGAATTAGAAGAGAAGTAATAAAAGAAAATAAAGATGTTTGAGCTGATGCAAAAATATTACTACTCTGAGCCAGTAATATTGCCTTATTTTTTCTCTCGAGACTTATTTTATTTCAAGGTTTTTCAAGTCAATCAGAGGTTGGCAATTTTTATTATTATAACTCAATTTTAAGGAGTGACTAACTGGTTTTGGTAAATTGATCTACCATTGTTTTTTTTTAATTTCTTAAGCTTTCGAAATCCTGTCCTCCTGATTAATTAAATAAAATGATATTTATTTATTTACTTTATCAATATCGATAATATTTAGTTTTCTATTGTCCTATAAAGTTATAATCGGTGATCATGTTTTAAAAAGGTTTCTTTTATAACTATATATTATATTATAATATATAATGTAATAAATATTAATTATTTATATATATAAAATTATATTAATAATTTATATATTAATTATTATTATATTATATATAATACATTATATATTATTAATATTAAATTATATCTATAATTATAATTATACTATATATATTATATATTATATATATTAATTATTATATTATATTATATTTAATTATATTATAATATTATAATATATATATATTAATATAATATATATTATATATATATATTATAAAAATATTTATTATATATATATAATTATCCTTATGAGTTTTCATGGCACGCCGATAAATATGTTGATTATTTTCTTAACTAACTTTATTTTCATATATCGTGTTTTATTTAATGTTACGATATTATACTAATCAATACGTTTGGAGTTCCTGTTTAAGAGCAGATATCTAATAAAAAAATTATAATACAAATAAAATAGTATAATTAATTTATTATAATTTATCATAGATACTTATTTTTACGCTTAATTTATCAGTACGTTTAGGTTTCAGCTAGTTTACTTAATGGTTTGGATAAGAAAGTGACGTCCTCGGGATAATATTTCCTGTAGAGCAAAAAATGCTTAACCCGAATATAACAAGAGAAAAACTGTATTTACGGCAAAAGTAATATCATGTTAATGATTTAAGATAGTATCGAAATTACTACTGCACTTTTCGTCCTGATCCCTATGGCTTAATGGATTGAGTTTTTATACTGCAATCGTCGATCACCATTTAAATTAAGGTATTAGGTTGCGGTTTACTGCCTCTTAAGTTCAGAGTCTATGATTTATATTTTATAGTAACAAAAATAAAATCTAGACCACTTACATTAATATATGAAAAAAAAAATACGGAAAAGTAATTATTATAAGCTGATAAGGATATTATTATTTTTTACCTTACACGTATGAAATCTTTCACGTATTAGCACTAATATTATTATAGTACTGATTTTCAGCTTTCTCATTAGTAAAATGAACGTTATATTGTTTATTCTTTAATATATATTAAAATTTTATTTATTAAATATTCACTTTCAAATTTCGTTAATCATTTTCTCATCAGTCATCCTAAGTAATAATTGGTGTCTGTTAGTATACTTATTACGTATATTAAACAATAATATGAAGAATAAGTATAGAAAAATAAAATAAAATATTAAACTAGCATTAATTTTTCGCTGTACCATTATTATATATATATATTAGTGATGGGACGATTAATCGTCAATTCGTCATTAACTAGTTCCATCGGGCAAAGATTAATAATCGGCATATATTATTATTTTATTAATCGTCATTAAGTCCAATCTTGTCATTCGGCAAAATTCTCGCCGATTATTTTTATGCACGATTTTAATTGAAACTAATTTTATTAAGATTTTGTTTTATATAATATTTAATAAATTACTCAATTATAATAAAATAATAAATAATTTATTAAATAATAATATAATATTCTAATAATAAAATAATTAAATAATTAATATAATAATAAAATTAATAATTAATATTAAATTAATTATATAAATATTAAAATAATAATAATATAATAATATAATATAATATATATATAATATATATATTTATAATATATATATAATATATATATATTATATATTATATTACATATTTATATATATTCTATTATAAATATATAATATATTTATATATTATAATATTAATTAAATATAATTATTATATATATATATATATATTATTAAATATATATATATATATAATTTATATTATTACTATTATATATATTTAGTATATAATATTATTATATTATTAATTATTAATATGTTTATATATATTATATATATATATTAATATTATATATATATATATTATATATTTATATATTAATATATATATTATATATATTATATATATATATATATATATATATATATTATTATTAATATATATTATTAATATATATATTAATTATATAATATATATAATATATTATTTTAACTATATTAATATATATATATATATATATACCTCATTTATTTGATACTTATAGTGTATATTGTATGTAACATTTTCAATGCATAATGGTTATCTGACTTTCTTTGTAGTGCGTTTACATTAATCCACACTTCATCCTCCAGACAACATTTAATCTTATATACACATACTTTATTATTAAATCACCTACCCCTCTTCTAGACCAACATCTTACAATATTCACCTATCCCTTATATCCATCACGTGTAAGGAGTTAAATTAAAAATATATGCTCCTTACAATCGTATGTCCTGTTCACGTTGTCGTATGATATGAGCGATTCATAATGAGTTGAACTGGATGGTTAAGTTAGGATTAGGCTTTTGCCTTTAACTTATTAAACACTTATCTTATTTATGCCAGGAATTGACTAATGAATGCTATTACGGATAGAAAGGTCTGTGAATCGCTATATATTAGTACGCCCATCTTAATATTATCCTTTCGGGCGAAAATAGCTAATGAATCGTGTATACTGTATATAGAAAATATGTCAGAGGAATTTAATAGTTATGAGTTATAGAGATGATGAGAGTAGGAGGTTTTAGAATGGTTAATGTGATAATTTATTAGAATTAGGTGCAAATTTGAATTATGCTCGACCTGTGAACATTGAAAAAAGATGAAAGGAAAAGGTAAAATTGAGTGGGTAGTGTGATGTGAAATGTGTTTGTGTTGCTTAAGTAAGGAAAGAGAAATGAAAGTGGGATAAGAAGGATTTGGCCAATTCTAGATGAGTTATGAGTTATGTGGTATAGAGAGCATGGTATTATATTATTGTGTGGTGTGAGTAACTAGAAGTTACTATTAAAGGTTTAATTTTAAGTTTGAAAGATTGTCATAATAATTTATGTTAGTTATGAGTATTTTGCGACATTATGATTACCATCTGAATTGGTAAATGTATTTAAAAGAGTATGAATTTTTTTTTACTAGTAATGCTGGATTATAGATTAGTTTTTGGTTATCAGTTTGGGGATAGAGAACAATATTTAACTTCAAGGGTTCATTTTCGCCCCCAATATCAAATGCCTACATTTTCAACGGAAGAGATATTATATCTTAACTCTCCTAGTTGTCTTAGCTTTTCACCTTACATTCATACAGTGGCAGAGCCTTAATATTTTAAACCTTTGATTTTTTGGGAATGGAGGTGATGGGTAGGATTTACTAACTCTCGGCAAACTATAAAGCTATCACTTATATAACACTCTAGCGTCAAATTATACGCATTTAATAGAGAACACAAGCTCAAGTACAGCTTAGATCATTATAAAATGGTCTGTGCCACAGTGTATAAAATGTGATTATGATATTATATTCATGTTTTTGAGATAGATACAGTACGAATAGAGACTAGATGATTACCAGGCGAAAAACAGAGGTGGATTGGTGAGAGCAAGGTATAGTATTCCCACAACAAACGCTCGCACCTGGTTAACCTTAATTTAGATGCATCGAACAAGGCACTCATCATAGGTACGTATTGCGCGAGTTTCTACGTAATTTACAATTGTTTCTAATCCTTATCCCCAGAAGGTTCGATCATAAACAGTGGTGAGGTATAGGCGATCTGAGTTAGAATTAAGTTCCCTCGAGCACTGCCCTTAGCTTTGACGGGTTAATATTAATAGGATAAGAAGATAAATGCGCACCAACATCGCCTCGCAAAGATTAGAGGGTCAGATGATACTTTAGATAAAGTACAAGAACAGTCATTAAAGTCATATTATTTGACCGTTGACACTTCAGACCCACTGTTAAATAAGCCGGTGATAAAACCCAGAGCAACCTTCCCCCAGATATGAGAGCCTAGTACTTAATACCATACATGGGGGAGATGAAGACCTTTGTATAAGTTAACGGTTAAGCACTGAGAATTAAGGAGGATAAGTCTTAACACATGATCTATTAAACAGAACTTTCCAGTTCTATTTAGTAGCCTCTTCCTAGCAACCGTTTTGATTTAGGATATTCTATAGAGGTTTTAGTACTAAAAGATTACATTTTAATTATTTTAGTTCATGTATAAGTTTAGACCTTAAGGGATGTTTTAATATTTGATCAACTTAGGTATTAAATTATATAGAGATAACGAAACAACAGAATTTCCATTATTGATCCGAACGAACATTAGGATAAAGTTGATTAGGTCATTTGGAAAGGAGAAATTTGTAAAAGTTTGGGTTTTATAAAGAAATTGAATTTCACAAGTTATTTCTATCCATTCAGCGACGATAAGGAAAGAATTAAAGACGAGAGGCATTCTAAAAGTAAAGTGGGAGTAAACTTGATATGGTTTTTATACGAATGAAGGTCCGAGATCATTTCAGGTAAATATTATTATTAATATATATTAGAGATGGATTTAAGAGTTAAAAGGTGCAGGTGAGAAAGTATCATTAAATTTGAATTAAGTAGGATATAATAATTTGTATAGGTTAAAGATAAGTTGAACAGAACCCTTGAGGAACACCAATTATTTGAACAGAAATGAAAGAAGTCGCCCATAAACAACAGCGGATATTGAGCGATTTGAAGAAAGCTATGATCATAAGTAACGCAAAGAGAAGGAGGATTAAACCAAAGGAAGGGGTTAGCTTGAAGAGGCAGTGATGCGTGCCATATTTCTGCGGATATCTAATGCATTATGGAATTTTTAATGACAAGCGCCACAAACCCAAGTCTCCGTATATCCCGTAGTTTTTCCTAAAGAACGAATAAAACCATAAAAATTTCCAGTTAAGTTATATTGGAATATTATGTAATATTACGCCTAGTTATTTTAGACCTTATCGTGAATACGAGAGCCGATATGGACGATCGGAAGTGAAGTTTCCAGTAAATGATCCTTTAAGATGTTGAGTATGAGAAAGGTGGTTCAAAATCTTTTAGATTAGAATAGACAAGTGAGTTGCTACAGGGCGATATATTTAGAAGGATCAGAGCGGCTTTATTTACAATGTTTTTATTTCGAGAATAGAGTTGGAATACATGTGATGAGCTTCAACTACTGAGGGAATGGGAATGAGTGCTAGTATTTAGTATAGAACATTGAGAAATATATGTATAGATGACGAGGGGCCATTTAGAGATTAGCCTTTATTTCAGTTGGAATTTGAATTAGCAACACAATGTTAATCAGATCGAATAATGAAGTAGTTAAATACAGTGTACAGATTTAGTCAAGAAGTTGCTAGACGATAAAATGAAGATTTGTCAGTAGGTAATGAGAACCAAGAGTTTATAAGCAGTACAACTTTCCTATTGATGAAAGCCAGTCTTTTGTTTCCGTTTCCGAAGAGTATTCCTTGCATTAACGATTTCTTAGCTGAAATGAAATAATTAGCGAGAGTGATAGGAGAAATACCGATAATTTTTTCCACACTACACCGATAGGCACTCAATTAGTCTCTAAGTACCTGATAATGGTTACAGTTAATAAATTTAAAGCACGATCGAAACCATTTGATTAATTATTTATTTAGTAGTGAAAGAAAGTAATATTAAGTTTTAGAAGGTTAATTGAAATGAGGAAAGATAAAATTAAAAGAGGAGAAGATTTATTCTAACTGCTGCATGATATATATCTATTATTATATATAATCATTTCAAACGATACAGCAATTCACCCTTCCTATAAATTTATAAATCTTTAATACTTCGATTCATTATTCTTATTGATTCAGTAGCCAATTTGTCTAGTCATCCTGCAAAACTTGAGAAACGCTTACATTTAAGTCCTGGTCTAAATATTAACAGTATGAGGAACAGCCACTTGACATAAGAAATCGTTACTAGTACGCATTAACGGATAGTCTCTCTCATTTCAAATTAAATAAATACTTTTTCATTTTCCTTTATTGGCTGTATATTTATTCATATTATTATTATTATTATTAATTATTACATTATTCTTATTCATACTATTATCTATTATTATTATTATTTATTGTACTTTTTAATTATATGCCAAAATTTTCTATTTGTGTATTGTTATCTCATTTATTCTGGTTATTATTATTATATTCATATTGGCATTATTACGTGATCTATTCAGTTAATTTATATAGTCTGAGTTATTATTCATTATTATTATTATTATTGTTATTGTTTTTGTTTTTGTTGGTGTTGTTTTTTTTGTTTTTGTTATTTGTTTTTTGTATATTGTTATTGTTATTAGTTATTGTTATTCGGGTTATTGTTATTTTGTTAGTTCGAGTATTGTTTATTGTTATTCGTTATTAGTGATTAGTAATATATTATATATTATTTAGTTATTATTATTGGATATTTATTATATTATTACTGGTTTTAATTATTATTATTATTATTATTATTATTTATTATTTCAATTATTGAGTTCATTCATTTCAGTTATTATTTTATTACATTATTATTATTTATATATTATTTATGTAGTGATTTAGTTTGAGACATAGTCTCTAATTTCAATTTGATCGAGCTAAATAAATGTTTCGGCGAGGATTGAACCTTACCTGAACCCTCCTAATACTATTCAGTCTTTATAATATATATATATATAATATATATTATTTATATTAATATATTTAATCTATATATATATTATATATACTATTATATATTTAATAGTATTTCATATATATATATTATATAATATCATATATTATTATATATATTATATAATAACTACAACTAACTTACTACACCTAATTAATCCAATACTACTAACTAGCGAACGCCCTTATCTACTAAAGAGTATAACAAGCTTCCCAACGAAAAAGTAGTTCTTCTTTTCCCTTAAACTCTACTATTTTATATACTTATTTCCTTCTAATCTTACTTTTATTTCACGGGCTTAACATCGACCCAGCCGCACTAACCTGTCATGTCCACCTCAGTACTTACATTTATTAATCTCTCATAAATTATTTAACAAGATCTCGTCTTTATCACAATCAGCCAGTCGTGCGCGCTTCTCGAAAATCATCCTTCTATACATCTCTCACAACAAGAATTCGCTAACGGCCTCACAAATAATAATCAAAGAAACGGTCTGGGATAATTATTAGCAAGTGGCGCAATACCTTATGAGTCCAACACATTCCGACTATAACACACTATCTACAATCATTATAGCCACCTACTACACTGCATTTCCAATCGCCACATACTTAAATATCCGCTCAACATTATTCACAATAAGATGAATCATCATACAATCTCTACAACAAGTAATTCCACTTACCTAAAATCAAATATATATAATTGAAAATACAATTACATGTCTGCACGTGTGACTTTCATTTGAGAGGCAGGTCCTCACACAAAATTTCACAAGTCTTACTATGGCAGAACCAATCTAACACACCTGCTCAACTCAACACTCACAGCTTTACATCCACATTCCCCTAAAGCTACTTACTTATTTAGATAGATATTAGACGAAGCTTAACAGTGAAACAATTCAAGTGTAGAAGGAAAAACCTTAAATCTAACAAAATGACAATACCTAAAAAGTAATCAACATGTAATCAACATGTTACATGAAAGTTACACCTTTATATCACTTATCACAAGAGTATACTGGCATTAGAAATATATAAACTTTAGCACCAATAGAATTTTTTTTTATAAATCATCTAACTCTTCACATTCATTATTTAACAAAAAATATGGCTTTACATTTAAATTTAACATTTATTCACATTGATACTTGATTATTCTTAAGTTTATGTACACATTAATTATCAGATAACTTTTCTATGGGATAGGGGCCATGATATATGGATTCTAGTTTGTTCTGCCATACTGCTGTTTTTTTAACTAGTTACAAATTTTGCATCTTGCAGACTATTTGGCACATATATTATTGGGGTTCTTAGGCAGTCAAATTCGGAGACAGAGGGAGTTCTAAAGAATAATCTTTAAGTTTCTTACAGCGCTACGTTTTTTCATGGACAGGGGGAAGGAAGACTCCAGCTGGTCTATTAATGCTCCAGGGAGAGTTGAATTTTGGCCCATCATTAAGATGGCAGGGGTGATTCCTTCTGAATTCAATGGGGCAGGTACGCAGACACAATAGCACAATGGGGAGAAGATCTAGCCATAATAGCTTCACATCTTCCAACTATCCGACAGCAATGGCTCGCCAAAGATCTCAAACAATGTACTATGGGAGTTTTCGAATGAGGCATTGCTTTGTGGAGGTATATGGCGGAGGTAAAAGTTATACGGGATCCCTAACTCCTCCACACACAACTCTTGAATAAGGTCCGACGTAAACCTGCGTTCCTCTACTCAGAAAAACGATAGTTCCCACCACTCCAGCTACGGGTAGAAATTCTCTAGTAATTACCTCTACTATGGTAAAGGTTTCTATGTTTTTCAAAGGGAAAGCAAAGAGATAACGGAAGAACCTATCCATCAATGTTAAAAGGTACTTATAGCTTTTGCATTGAGGCATTTTAAGAATGTCAATATGGAATACTTGAAATTTGGCCGATACTGGCCTATAAGTTTCATATGGAGGGCTTATTTTGCGAAAAGATTTAGATCTCTGACATGCATCACAACTTGTACAAATTGCTTTACATACTTTGGCATATTTTTCATACAAAGCGCTTTCCAAGGGATGCCAGAGTTTTCTTAACACCAAAATGCCCTAAAGAGTGAGAATAAGAAATAACAGGAAAAATAAAGGATTCTGGAACAAAGACAACGTGGTGACAAAGTGGAAAATAGAATTCATCAACGCTAGTGAGACCAGTCTTCCACTATATAATAGAGTCTTTTTGAAAAGCTAAGACCCGTATTTTCTTGGTTATTTAAAATATTTTCTGAAGTTGTACATCAGTTTCTTGTGCTGCCTGCAGTTCTTTGTAGTCAATCTTACTCTGAAAAAGCTTAAATACATCATTGGAGGAAATATTGAAATTGAATGCAAGAGCACTAACTGTCAATCCGCTGTTGAAAAATTCTGCTGGGGTAGAAAATCTGGTGACACCACCAAGACTTCATCACAGAATACTTCTGGAATGACTTCTGGCTTCAGAGCATCTGAATCTCCAACTTAAAACCTTTAACGTCTTCTGAATCTATTTCTAACTTTTCTGCAGAAGTGGAAGAAGTGGGCAAATTTGATGGCCATTCAGTGGTTCTCTGAGCTCGATTTCTACTCAGAAATCCTGCAAGAATATTTTTCCTTCAGATTTAATATGATGTACAGTCAAATCATACTCCTGACAAAAAAGTTAGGTATCGCTGCTCCTTGCTAGCAAGTGATTAGCATCCAGTCCTCTTTTTAAGTTGACTGTGGTGACTGAAAGATTGCTCACACAAAACACATCTACGCTTCCTTGCTCTACCTATGTGGGAAAATTTCTTAATTGTTTTAACTAAGGCAAGGAGTATCCTTGCTATTAATCACTATAACCAATTTCAGTAGGATTCAATCGATAACTGTAAAATCCCAGCGGAACTGTTTTTTCATTTTCCGTAGACAACTTGTACAACACCTGCCAAGGCTGTCTGACTAGCATGCAGTGAAAACAGATATTTGGCATTAATTAGCAGGAAAACCCAAAGGTATCAGCCATTTTTTGAGGCCAATTTGGCCATCTTAAACGGCATTCTTCTGCTCAGGATTCCATTTTACTCTGCGTTGAAAGTATGGTGCACCTTTGACGAAAAAGAAAGAAGAAGGAGAAATAATTTCAGAAATACCAGGAAAGAGAAGACGAAAATAGTTTGACCTGCCTATGAAAAAGGCATACGTAAATCTATATGATAGTCCTTGGTTTTGGGATAATTCAATCAAATAACCCAGTGGTTTTATCCCTCATTAGGGAGACAATGGAGCCTTCGGAACAACATCAAAACCTAAATAATGTAACCCGAACTGTCCAATTGGCACTTTATGACAGCACTAGTTCTCAAATTAAAAGAATTTTAACCGTTCTAGTACCATTTCTAAAATCTTCATGTGTTCATCATGAGTATGAGTGGCGATGAGGATATCATCAACATATATAAAAATGTTAGGGATTTTAAAAAGAATTAAAGATATGTATTTTGTAAAACTCAGATGGGACCTGAAATGGAAAGCCTTCTACAATACTCATTAATATGAGAAACTGCCAAGGAAGGAGTATTTATAAAGTTAAGAACTTTCGGACAATCAGGGTGGCTTTAAGGTTATACAAATGCCCTTACTTTTAAGTCTAAAAAGAAAATACTTTACACCCGTGAAGTAAGTTCGTAAAGTCATTTAAGTTAGGGAGACACTGAAATTGTTCGAACAGCTCGTTTGTTCAGTAATCTCAGATCGGCTACTATTCGGACTCCACCACTAGGTGAAAGTACCGAAATCGGAAATCCCCAAGGTGAGTGCGAGGGAGAAAGTTCCCCAGCATTTACTAACCATGCCTATCACTCTTCTTTGGCCATAATATCATATAACAAACTAGTAGAAGATTCCTCGCGAATTTTAATCGTTTTATCTGGGGACCATCACGTTAATTTATAACGGAATCTAATTCCATTTAACGCGAATTATAAATGGCATTACCAGCGGGGCGAAAAGAGGAAATTTCTGTAAGCTAGTTTCACTTGTATTATTAAATTCATTATACATTATTATTCACTTTTATCACACTAATATTCCATTTCTATTTTTAATTACACTTGTAGGAGGCTTAGTCCCTGATAGCTTACCACCCAGGGATTCCTGATTATTATAATTATTTATTTCTCACATTAACGAATTTTTCTAAAATTGTTAATATAAATCATCAACAACGATTTTATATTCACCTACATAGAGAAGTATAGAGAGAGAAGGCGCGGAAGGAACGTTTAGGAGAAAGATTAAATTTATATAATACTAAATCATTTGTTTATGGGTAGTTGCTTTCAGAATCATTCCCTTGAAATGACTTCACAAGACAGACCAGGTTGTGGCAATCCAATTATAATATTTGAGCTAAAATTTAGGTTAATTTATATTAATAGTAAAAAAATTTACTATGCACCTCAATAATTAATCAACTTACAATACAGCGATATCAACCAATATCACCTGCTCATCAAGTCCTATTTTAGCAGGAAGATTTAATTTTTTTTAGTTATACATCATAAATGTTAATCTGACTTCCATTAGCAGCTGCTAAGAAAGCCAATAGGATCTTTCCTTTGTTCTGCAAGAAGCCTTTAAAATAGAAAATGAACTCCCTGTATCTAACAAGAATAATTGCTTTGAGAATTAGCGTCATATATACAAAGGAGACAATTAATTGCAATTTTTACATTCGTTTACATTTAAACTTTGGGAAGCACTGACCATGCATTGCAAGAAATCTGCATTTTTTACAACCCGCATCGCAAAGTATTTTGGCTTGGACTAAAGATTTCAGCCCAATAACTGCCTGTTTGCGCTACCTTGAATAATGCATATCCCTACCGCTTACACTATTATTAGAGGAAGTCAAATTTTCCCTATACCAAGATTCCTTTTCACTCAACTGAGAAGCTCTCTCGCATGAAACTAATGGCGTAAAACCATCTGTTTTAACCGAGAGAGCTTCTCAGTTGAGTGAAAATGAATCTTGGTATAGGGAAAATTTGATTTCCTCCGATATTGGTGTGAAATTATTCGACAGTATATTGGTTGGGGGTAGCTTGCCTCCTAAGACTTTCATATATTGATAAAACTACTTTTGTACTTACAAAATTTTACGAGTTACCACTGGATTAAAACGCACTTTCTTTGTACAGGGGGGTAACTCCACCTATACTTAGTTTCCTGCGATAGGTAGGGACCACATTAGGTCCAGCATTTGGTTTTGTGATGGCGCTTTGTGCGACAAAATGAGAACCAATTTTGCAAGTGCCTAATCCATTTGACACCTTGGTGCATTTCACGGCAAATGTGAATGGTAGTAGCAAAGGGGTCCATCTTTTCTCACCAATCCTGAAGAGGTGATCCGACGACTGTATAGAATCGACCTCTGTCCCAGGCCAGGATGAGCGACCCTTGTCCCAACCATTATCATTACCGCAGACCATCCGTAGATCTAATTGAATTCTACATTGAATTGTGAGGGCCTCCAACCTTCTGGAACAGCTCACTAGCTCGATTGATTTTTATCTTGGGCCAAATATTGATGCGAAATGTGGTCTTCTTTCCTAGGTTGGGGATCCCTTGCCCTGGGTAGGGATGAATGGAGTCACAGCATTGACCGAATAATCTGGATAGGATTTTGATTTATGACGTTGGGATTCCATGAACACGTCAGCTGCTTCGGCCAATTTATGAATATCGGCATCCCCTTTCAAAACCGTTAATAACGGTACCAGTCTCAAGGTAGAAACACGAAGAAACAATCTGTTTCATAAGGTTTTCATTTTGATGTACAAGCCAAATTGAATAACTGCGGATTCCTAAATTGATGCTTTACATTCGTTAAGGGAATATGCTGTGGGCTTTTTCTACAGGTTTAACTCCTGCCGAAATAAATTTTCAGCTTTCTCTTTATCCCGATGGAGCATAAGTTTCAGTTATAAGGCGAACCAATTCTTCATATGTTTGGTCATTGGATAAGATAGCTTATTCTTGAAGTTATAGCCGAAGGTAAGAGAGGACCGAGAAGTTGAACTTTTTCAATATTATCAGTAACAAAATATACGGCCTAAATAGAAATTCCACTGCTATCTACCCCTTTCCCAATCCTTGTTTCAAACCGGAGGAATATCCTCGCACAGAGAGTACTTTCCTAGTTTCTTCGATGTGGATTCGGTGATTGGGGGGCGACGAAGAATCACTCTCAAAAAACCCGAAATTTGGCTTATTAGAGTTGTGACATCGTTCCCAATTAGAATTTTCATTATGTTCCATCATTTTCATTTATTTTCAACTATCTTAACATGAATGTAGTGATAAAAATTCCAGACGCGATGGGTTTACTCTACTTTTGAGCACAGACACTGCTTCTAGTCGTAAGTGCTATCGTTGTATTCACTAGAATTGTTTTTTTTTTTTTTTTTTTTTTTTTTTTTGTTTTTTTTTTTTTTTTTTTTTTTTTTAACATTGTTTTAATTCAATTTTCAACTTAAAAACTTTATTTCACTGTTTTATTAGTTAATTTGTTGCAAAGCACTTGACTCACTTTAACTACACAGATTACGCAAGTGGCCTAATTTTGTAAAATTGTTAAAAAAAAATTATTAAAACGCTTTACATGGTAATGTTGGTCTGTGTGCTACAATAATAGTCTGCTTGAGACAATTGCCTGTATGTAGATGGTTGCTGTTTCAAGAGGCTTAGGCCCTCTTAAACTAAGTTACTAGGCCTAGTTTTTAACTTAAAACTTTTTTCCGCTTATTTTTATGTTTTTCAGCTTTTATATCTGTAGAATTTTTTTTCGTGCTTTAATTATTTTATGCAATGCACTAAAAACTATAGTAGCTTTTTATTTTTATTGTTGAACAACGCATTTACGTGCGTGAGTAGCCTAGGCCTATATTGGCTTAATTTTTCCAAAGTTATTATTTTCACTGAAATTTTACTTTTTAATTTTTTTTATATATAGTATTTATATTTTGATTTCAATCTTGTCTAATCCTTTGTCACTAAAGGGATGTCACCAACGTGGAAGGACTTACTCTAGGGTATAAGCCTTCCAACGAAAAAGTATATATTTTCACTGTAAACTTTAATTTTTATATTTATTTTCTTCTTATTTTATTTCACGGGCTTAACTGAAAGATATTTTGTAGTCAGTTTTTTATTATTTTCAATTATTTATTAAGAACGTTTATAATAGCGTCGTGCGCTTCGAAAATTTGTATCTCTCTATAACAAAATTCGCGGGCTACAAAAATAAATAAAGAAAAGGACTGGGTATTTTTGAGGGGCAATTTTTGCCAACCGTTAACACTGTACAATTATGGCATTCTCGCCATAATATTCGTAATTATTACATGAAGTATTCACATCAAATATACAAAAGTATTTTATAAACAAATTACACAGAATGAATCCAATGTTGGTTGTCTGCTTCCATATTGATATATATATATATATATATATATATATATATATATATATATATATATATATATATATATTATATAGTATATATATATATATATATATCATATACTGAGTATGATATTTCTTCTTCATGCTTCTTCATCTTCCTTATATTTCCCAAGAATGGGAGTAAGGGTGGCGCGACGGCATCGTTGAAAAGAAAAAGCAGTAGAAAGAACATGACACAAGGTCGAAAAGAAAAGCCGCAGCCTTACTTGCCCCCTCAGTACCATTAATTTGTGGGAACCCATCGCACTCAGTCAGAAAATCCAACCTAAAGCTTCATGGGACAGCGGTGGACCATCACCATGGTAGATCGTCAAAGTAAGGGTTCATCCCTTAGCCCGGTGGACCACAACCATACCCGCCTCACAATTTCCCCCGCCCTTCACTCCCTGTTATACAACGTTTCTTCTCGCACTCTACAAACTGCACATTTCTCTCCTTCAAACATTCGTTTACTGACTCAATCTATTTTTCTTCGGGTTCACTTTTCGGCCGTGTCTCCCAGCCGGTAGGTTCCCAACACACTCGCCACTATACATCCGCTTACCAACCGACCTATCATTCATACCTTTTCCATTAAACCATCTTAATACACTTCCATTTATTCTCTCATTACGCCCTTTTCACTACACACTTCCTCTCTATATAGTTCATTCCTCTCTTATCAAATTCTTCCTACACTAACACCCCTAAGATTGTCCATCTGAACACATTGAACTTTAGATCTATACTTCTAATTCCAGACCATAGTCTCTCACTACTATACAATAACACAGTAACAACATACCCTCATGTAAAACCCTAGCACACTCAAGACTTAGTCCCTTTACATTCACAACGATTTAATTGGCACCAGCCACCTTCCTGCCCACATTCCAAACTTTCCTACTACACTCTGCATCGTCCGTTCCCTTCTCATCCAAATTACCCTAAATATTTAAACTCAGACAATTGTTCCACGCCTGCTCACCATCTACAATAACTTCACACTGAGGAGTGTCCTCACTCACAACATAATCTTCTCTTCTCCACGTTTACTTTCAAGCCCCTCCTTTTTACACACCCTGCAACCCCTATACCAATCCTTCTCAAACTTTCTTCAGATTCGCCACACAGAACAAATCATCCGCATATAGTAGGTAGGGCCCTCCATCATCTCCATTCTCACCATTCTAACACCATTCATTTTCTGCCATCCCCACCTCGCATTCTTTCATTACCCCTTCCATGTTTTCAATTAAATACCCCAACGAGACATAACAAACCCCTTTCTTACTCCGCTGTTAATCCTAAACCAATCACACTTTGAACCATTTATTCTTACACACGCTTCACTAATCGTCATAACATCCCTTTGATTCCATTCAGAGCCTACCACCACCAGACGCAATATATCACTAACACCTGCCATAAACCTTCCTATTAACTCTATCATGCGCCTGTTTGCAAATCCATAAAAACCTAAATACAATTTATTCTCTTCTCCCTTCATTTTCTAATCAATAGTTGTTTAATGTAAGATTTTGATCACACATCCTCTCCACTCCTAAACGCACCTTGTTTCTTCACCAATCAGTCCTTCAGTCACTCGACGCACTCTTTCGAACCAAATACCAGCATATACTCCTACAATATCATAAAGTTTATTCCCTCTATAATTTTTACAGTTTCCTTTTCTCCCTTACCTTATATAAAGGGTACTATTACGGCTCTCCTCCATATTTCGTAATTGGAACTATACTCTCTATAAACGCTTTATTACACAGCTTCCAAATCCCAATCAATCACCATCTCGCCCTCCGTTCTTGATCATTCACCAGAATTTCAATCTATACCTGCAGATTTACCATTCTTTCAACTTTTTCACTCTACTTACCTCATTAACTCCTCCTTACTAATAACCTCAATCCCCAAATACCTGTTCTTCTTGCACAGTCAACCACACACATCCACTATCACCTCTTCATTACTGTTAATATCGTGCAGATTTTCGAAGTGTTTTCCTTTGGTCCCACACTCCTCTCACATCCATTTGCATCAGTTACAAAAGCACCAATCCCTATTCATTATTCTAGAGCAGATTCCCGCTTATTCTCATTCTTTAACCCTTTCGCGTCTGTCCTTTTCCGAGAGAGTCTATTCGCTATTCCTCTTGTAAGGTCCGGCATATGTCATGCTCTTCTTAGTGATGAACTGTTCATGGATACTCTCGTTGTTGTTCTCTTTCTGGTTATCCACCTTTAGTAATTTCTTTATTTCCCCTTATAAGATTGAGCCGAGCATCTTACTTTTTGATTCTTCATCATTTGCTTTTAGTACATTCAACCACCCTTCTTTTTTACCTTGAACCGCTTTCGAGTCACCTCTTCATTCACCACATTCACTAGGTTAACATTCTTACTTCCTACTTTAGCACATCCACATACTTCCTTTGCACTACTAACAACTGCTTCCTTCATTTGCCCCCAGATTTGTTCAGTATAAACTTGTTCACATTAAACCGTTTTACTAGCGAGCGCTCTTACATACTTATCCTTATTGTCTTGCTCACTTAACTTCTCACTCTTAATTTTACCTACTTCCTTTCGTATCACCTTCCTCTCCATCCAAGCCCCCACTAACTTAATTTTACATAGAACAACATAATGATCCGATAATCTCATTCCTAAACCCCTAACTGATTTAACATCCAACACATACTTCAACATCTCCTTCTTCACCACACAAAATCAATCATACTTTTCACTTCGATACCATCTCTACCTACACCAACTCTAGTATACTTATGGATACTCTTGTGTTTAAAAGAAAGTATTACTTACACACATACCTCTATCTTCACAGAATCAATCACCTTCCTACCCATTCTCATTTTTCTCCCGCCACCCCAAAACCACCTGTTATACCATCCCTTTTTTGATCACCTATCCAGCCATTCAGGTCCCCCAAAACTATCAATCTGAAGCTCCTACTCACCCCATCCAGAACATCATTCAGATTATCCCAAAAAATCGTACTCTCTTCAACGTTTCCCTCAGATGGACCATACGTCACAACCAACACATACCCTTTGGAACCTTTTCCAAACTTTAAATTTTTAACCATTAGGATTCTAGGACTCACACACCATCAAAGTCTACCATAGCTTTGTACCACAAATCACTCATCAAATTGCAACTCCTTCTCTCCCTCTTTCATTGTCTTCCCCACCACACACACACATTTCACCACACACCAAACTACTTATTTTTTCAACCGTTTCCTTTCATCTTTGTTTCAGTCACAGCGAGCAAATCAAATTTGCCCTTTCTAAATACATCCATCACCTCTCTCCTCTTCTCCTCAACATTTATTCCTCTGACATTCCATGTACCCATACGATTCATACAATTTCGCCGAAAGATAGAAGGCCGTTTACGGCGATCACGACCTTCTCCGAGGCCTGCATTAGCATTCCTGGCAAGAGATAGATGGTAGTAGGCAGCCAACCCAACTACCACCGTCCCTTAGTCGACTTCTACGACACGCAGGACATACGATGTGGGCAATTCTTTCTCCCCCCACACACAGGGATATGAGTAGTCGGGATGTCTGTAAGATGTTGTCTCTAGAGGGGTGTGTTCTTTAATCATGTGTATATGATATGTGGATAAATTGTGTTCAGTACTATGTTGCCTGGAGGATGAGTGTGTAAAGAATATGAACGCAAAAGAGAAAAGTGCACCATTAAAAAATGGGAGGTAATTTCAACACTTCGAGTATGCGTGTACTCTCCCTCTATATATATATATATATATATATATTATTATATATATTTTATACATTTATATGGTTATATATAAATATATAATATAATAATTAATAATATATATAATATATATATATATATATATAATATATATAAATTTATATATATATATATATATATATATATATATATATATATATACCAGATGGAATATATAATATATATATATATATATATATATTATATATATATATATATATATATATATATATATACTGTATATATATAATATATATAATATATAATATATATATATAAATATATATATAGTATATAACTAATATTATATATATATATATATACATATATGAAAATACTCCACTCTACATATATATATATATATATATATATATATATATATATATATATATATATATATATATATATATATATATATATATATATATATATATTATATTATATATATATACCGTATATATAGATTATTATATATAATATATATATATATATATATATATATATATATATATATTATATATATATATATATATATAATATAGTATATATATATAATATAATAGTATATATAATATATACCGTATATACTATATATATATATATATATATATATATATATATATATATATATATATATATATATATATATATATTTTATAAAAATATATAAATATATATATATATATATATATATATATAGAGATGAGATGAGAGAGAGAGAGGAGAGAGAGAGAGAGGTGAAGAGGATTTTTAAAATAGTTTTATTCAATTAATCGAATCGACATCGTCATCGGCAAAATTTGCTCTAATCGTCATTCGTCATCGTCAATCGGCAAAATTTCATAATCGTCCCATAACTTATATATAAATTATCTATATATATTATATATATATATATATATTATATATATATATATATATATATATATATATATATATATATATATATATATATATATATATATATATATATATATATTCTAGTGAAATAGAACTCAAAATTAATGAATCATTTCTAGGATTCACAAAAGTCAACAACCAAAAGTGTGAGGGTATTGAGAGTTAAGTTTTGGAATTTTTGTAAAAGAATGGAATATATATTAAAAAATGTAGGAGACGGGTACGATGGTGTAGATACAATGAGTGGCCTGTATCATGGTTTGCAAAAGAAAATAAAGCATATCGTTCTTAGTGCCGAGTACGTTCACTGTGTTTGCCATAGCTTGTACTTGGTAGTAAATGATTCGGTAACACATTCTCGAGGTTAGCAAGTTCTTCGATATTGTGCAAAATGTATATGTATTTTTCAGTGAAAGCTTACCTCGCTGGAAGAAATTGCATAAAACTTTAAAAGATGATGTCTCAAAGAAATATTTAACTTTGAAAAAATTGTGCCCCAAGAGATGGTCATCGGGTAATGGTTGTCTTTTATCTCTTTGGAATGATTTCAAATCCGTCTTGAAATGATTAACTGATATTGTGTTACACAGCTCTTACAAAATAGTGGTACATGAAGACCTATCAATTAGGAACCACCCTGATAAATTTGAATTCATACTTTTGCTCACGATTAAAAACAAAGTTTTTAAAATTATTAATATTGCATCAAAATGCTTGCAGAATAAAACAGCCGACATCGACAACGTATGTTCTTTTATTAGCAGGGCACCTGTTAAATTAAAATCTGTAAAAGTTAACTTTTATGATTTCTTGGCCGAAGCCAAAAAATTTGCCCAGTCTCATTGAATATATTTTGTGAAATGGATGGAAAATAAACGTAAATGGCTTGTGAAACGTTTTTTGATGAGATAGCTTCTAACCACAGGATTGACAATCCTGTTAAATCTTTGGAAATTAAAGTTTTCAATGCATCGCTAGATTTCGTAATAAACCAAATGGAAATGTGGTTTACGAGTTTGACACCTATCGTCCTTAGCTATTCATTTGTGACACCACAAAAGTTTACAAATCCAACACAGGAAAAACTAACGGAAAAAGCCAAAGATCTTGTAAATAAATATCCTACTGACCCATCTAAAGCCTTGGTTTTCTATCTTTTACAACATCATTATCCAAAGAAATCAGTTGGAAGAAAAATGTTAGAGAAATCGTAGGTTTACTCATTGAAGAAAACGCTTGTCTGGTTAGCTGCTTCCTTGATCTCAAAAATACCTTACTTTATTTGACACTTCAAGTTACCACAGCTACTGCTGAAAGAAGCTTCTTCAAGTTAAAGGTTATTAAATCGTACTTGAGATGCACGATGACAAAAATGAGGCTTAGTGATTTAGCTATTTTGAGCATAGAACGTTAAGAAACACAGAACATAAATATTAATACAATTGTAGAACAATTTCTCTTTTTGAAAATCGAAAAATGGTGCGCATTAATAAGATATTTTTGCCTGACCAAAAGTATGTTCTACCTTAATTTTTATAATTTTTTATTTGTTAACCTTAAAATTTTTGAAGCGTATTTTTTTTTCTTCAAATTTTTGATTTAGTAGTTTTTGAATTAAACGAGCAAAGCGCTCCTCTAAATTTTTTTTTGTGGTCTATTATATATATATATATATATATATATATATATATATATATATATATATATATATATATATATATATTATATATATATATATATATATATATATTGTGAAATCGGTAGATGCCAGATTTGTCGCTAAATTTGGCCACCTGTCGGTACATATATATCATATTTAGCACTTTTTAGTGACCTTCTAGTACTTGGCTACTTTTCTGATATTTTTTAGCATTTTTAATATATTTCTGGCACTTTTTTGGCTTTTTGTTATATTTCTGACCCAGGTAGGTTTCTGTCCACTATTTATTCCTCACGTACTTTTTCCTGAGTTACTTTCTTATCACCTTAGCTCAGTTCTTCCAACTGTGTACCGGGTACCTCTGGGGTTGGCCGCGAGTTATATTTGAGGGTGCCGCGCTCTAACGAAATGTCTTCTTCAGTTCAAGGAAATTATTGCTCAGAAAAAAGAATTAAAAATTATTTAAATCTAGTGGTATTTTTTTCTTCTTAGCCTTAGACTCTTAGAGAACAAATTATATATATATATATATATATATATATATATATAATATAGTATATATATATATATATATATATATATATATAATATATATTATATATACATATATATATTATATATACTATATAATATATAAATATATATATAGTATATTAATAATATATATAATATATATATTATATATATATATATATATATACTACTATTATATTATATTAAATAAATTATATATATATATATATCATATAGTATACTATATATATATATATATTATATATATATTAATTATAATTATATATATATATATATATATATATATATATAATATCTTGCATATACTCGTTTCTTTGAGCCATTCGTAACGTCCATAACAATATTAATAGGCCTAATACATTTAAAACTATAATTATAATCTTCTTGGTATAATCTGGCAACAGTCAGTCTGTGAATGATATTCCCTTTAATATGGTGTGTGTTAGATGAATTACAGTTATATTTATTTAGTTGGATAATAAATACTAGTCCCTAGTAACTAGTGAACAAAAAGGGTTGCGAAGTGGTATTTCTTTTAAAACTTTTAACATTTAAAATTTTAAATATTGGTGTGATCTTTATAAAAAATGGATAATAAGCGTCGTAGTGAAAATGAAGAGATAGTGTGAAAAAACGTGAGAAAATAGTGAATTGAGAAAACGAAAATACCGTATATATGATGAAGCTTACCTGAATTTTGGCTTTATAACCATTGATGTTAGGGGCGAACAGAGACCGCAGTGCGTATTGTGCCTCAAAGTGCATGAATCCAAGTAAGCTCAAAAGGCACATAGAAACCAATCATCGTGATATGATTGGTAAACCTCAAGGTTTTTTTTGATAGGAAGGCTAAAGAATTAAAACACCAAAAAGGTACTTTTTCTCGGCAGGTATTAACTTCAAGTAATGCTTTGCTGGCGTTATATAAGGTTGCATATAGAATCGCGCAATGTAAAAAACCGCACACCATCGCAGAGGAGCTATTAGTCGAAGAATCCAACATATGGCGGAAGATCTCAATGATCAGTTAATTGAAAAAATAAAAGAAAATGAATTTGGGCTGCAATTAGATGAAGCAGTGGATAATAATAAGGATGCGCATTTAATTTGCTATGTTCGGTTCGTAGATGGTATTGATATTATAGAAGATCTTCATTTTTGTAAAAGAGCTAATTCTACATTACTGCAAGTACAAAAGCTCAAGACTTGTTTGAGATCCTAGATTCATTTATGAATGATAATAAATTGGAGTGGACAAAATGCATTGGTGTTTGTACAGATGATGGCCGTTCAATGTCTGGTCGTTATTGTGGGCTACAAGCTCTTATTCGTATAAAAGCTCCACTTTCATTGTGGACACATTGTATCACTCACAAAGAAGCTCTCACATCAAAGAACTGGAGTATTCCACTCAATAGGGTTTTAGAATACGTAGTAAATGTCGCAAATTTTATTAAAACTCGACCAATGAAAGTTAGTTTTTTCAAAAAATTGTGTGAGGACATGCGATCAGAGTACGCAGCTTTATTATATTATTGTTCATCGCGGTGGCTCTCTCAAGGCAATGTACTGGAACGTACATTTGATTTACGCGAAGAAATATCTTTTTTTCTTGAAGAAGAGAAACATCAGCATGCAGAACTGTTCATAAATGAGGATTTTTTGGTGAAGCTTGCATTCTTGTGTGATATCTTTAAAAAGGTAAATACTCTGAATCTCTCTCTACAGTGTGTGAAAATGTATATTCTGAAGCTTAAAGAAATTTTTTTGTCTTTCATTAAAAAATTAGAGCTGTGGAATAGAAAAATAAAAGATCCTGACCAAGTACTGTTTCCGCCTGCTTTGTAAGCAGTTTTGGCAACTCAAGAAATATTTAGAATTATGAGCAGCATAAAATCTGTTTGGACGAGCATTTTTTAAATCTTACCGAGTATTGTTTGAAAAATATTTTCATAAGATGGTACAGATTGATACGTTTCATGGATAACAAGACCAGTTCGCAGAATCCAAAGCTCCCCTGAATTTACTTCTGTGGAATAAAAAACCTTATTGATCTGCTCTTGCGACAAAACATCAAAAAAAAAAAATTGACCGCATGGGTTTAACTGACTTTGGGATATCAATAAAAAATGAATATCCGCTCCAAATTGTTAAGCTCTACGAGTTTTAATCCCATTTGCAACATTATATTTGTGTGAAGCCGGATGTTCAGCTGTAACTGTCATCAAAAAGCGAGTATAGACCAAAAGCAAATCGTGAGAACGGAAATAATGTTGTGCTGTTTCAAACCTATTAATATTTGAATTTATGTGACGTGAACATCAGGAAAAACCATCTTTCTCGAACACATTTCTTATCCATAATACTACCATCAGCTTCAGGTATGTAATTTATATATATAATTATTATAGTATATATATATATATATATATATATATATATAATATATATATATTATATATAATTATATATATATTATATATTATATATATATATATTATATATATAGAGTATATATGACTACAATCTACGCGTAGCTTTAATATTTACAGAATAATTTGCTTCCCTTTGAGGTTTTAACAGAGATGATAAATTTTTTTTTATAACTTTAATGAACAATTGAAGCTGAAATACAATAACCTTAAAGATCAGAATCTGGGAAGTAATGTAGATGATTGATTGAATATAAATATGACACGCCCGAGCTTTCGTGGACCGTTCGCGTCTCACTTCGTCAGGACTGAGATTGAAAATTAAGGCTTCTTCTGATTATGACTACTTTTCATAATTGAGTTACTAAATGTGATTTTATTGGTAATTTTTAAGTGTGTTCATATATTCATTAAATGTTATCCAAAATTTATCATCTCTGTTAAAACCTCAAGGGGGAAGCAAATATTTCTGTTTATATATATATATATATATATAATATATATATATAATATACATATTATTATATTATATATTATATATTATAGTATATATATTATATATATATATATAATATATATATATATATATATATATTATATTATATGGGTGCCGCGAATAATTCTTGATGAGCTATGGGTGGCGACTTGAAACTCAAAGAAAGTTTGAAAACACTGCGGCTTGCTAACAATTCTGATACTTTCCATGTCCCAAGTACTTTCTGAGTTACGTTTTTGGGATTACTTTCCACTGTTTACGAGTTTTTTTCAATTAAACGTCGTCATTACGGCAGTTCCGTTCAGGCCATCGTTCACCTGCAAGTTAGTCAGCGCGTCACTCTCCGAAGCCCGCCACAGTCGTTCGTTGTTCACAATTTCTGACAATGTCGATCGTTCAGTCCCGAGACCCGCCAGCAGCCAGCCGCCCACCGCGGTTCGTTATATATATATATAATCTATATTATATATATGTATATATATATAGTTGTTGTTGATGATTATTTATATATATAATATATATATATAAAATAGTATATATATATATTTTATGATATATGTATTAAAGTGATATATATATAGTATAGTGAGTGTTGGTTTGTCTAAGCAAGCCACCATTAATGATGCGGCACTTGAAAATACTTTCATGGAATCTTCGAAGTAGTGGGGGAGACGTTCATACTTCTCTTGGTGCGCGCTCTACGTATTTAACAATATTAATTTAAATATTTAAAACTTTAGCTAAATGCTAACTCTCAATCCAGAGCTCTAACCAATAAGCCATAAGGTACCTGTAGATTAAATGTAAAAGAAGTAATCATTTCTATTATCATCACGGTCAATTTGGGTTGAGCTTTTTCTTTCGAAACAAAATTACTTATATTACGTATAATATATATATATTAGTATATATATATATAATTGATATATATATATATATATATTTATATATATATATATATAATATATTATATATATATAATATATATATATATATATTATATAGTATATATATAAATATATATATATAATTTAGAGTTGTATTATGCTATATATATATATATAATATATATATATATATATTATATATATATATATATTCTATAATATACTATATATATATTGGTAACATCATTTCATGAAGGTGTACACGGATCTAGTCTGACCCTCCAACGGATCACATTGTAGATTCTTCTAGCATGCTAATGGCATCTAGGAGAGGTGACTTACTATATGACGTCGGGGTCACTATACAAGTCATGGCGTTAAATACTGCTAGCGCTTGCAAATGTAATAGCGATTGACGTGAATTCTAGCAGATGCAGTGCGAACAGTGTTTATCTACAGGTTAAATCCAAGATAACGATCGAGTAGGTACCTTAGGAGGTGCTCGAGCGAAAATTGTACGGTGGCGTGATATGACAAGGGTGATATCATATTTTTACATATATTGATGAGTTCGTCCCTATTCCACGGGTTTGGTCGTGTTTAAATCGCGCACGCACACGCACACCTACACACACACACACACACACACACACACACACACACACACACACACACACACTTATAGAACAACATACATACAGACAGATAACTTTCACTAACCACCCTCAAAATTATACTTATAGATGATGACATAACTTCGTAGTTAACAAAGCTATGTGTTGTAGTGGTGTCACTGGCTCGATATCTGAGGAGGTATTTCTTAGAGATTAGGTAAAAGGATAAAACTTGGTATACTTATAGTTCTTGAGATAACATCATTTCTGACGAAGTTACGTGTAGTAGTGGTATCACTTTCACGATATCTGAGGAGGTACCTCTTAGAGAATAGGTAAAGGACCGAAACGTGATATACTTATAGGTATTGACATAAATTTGTCATAGCCGAAGTTACGTGATGTAATGGTACAGATGGTTAGATACCTGAGGAGGTACTTCTCAGAGTGCAGGTAAAGGGACGAAGCTTGGTATTCTTATAGGTGTTGACAACTTCGTCGTAGCCGAAGCTATGGGTTGTAGTGGTATCACTGGCGCGATATCTGAGGAGATATTTCTTAAAGTGCAGGTAGAGGGACGAGATTTGGTATACTTATTGTTGCTGATATAATTTCGTCGTAATCGAAGTTAGTGATGTAGTGGTACTGATGGTTCAATACCTAAGAAGGTATTTCTTAGAGTGTAGGTAAAGGGACGAAACTTTGTATACTTACAGGTGCTGATATAAGTTCGTCGTAGCCAAAGTTACATGTTGTAATGGTACAGATAGTTCGATATATGAGGAGGCATTTCTTAGAAAGTAGGTAAAGGAATGATACTTGGTATACTTAAGAGGTGTAGACATAACTAACAGTCATTTGTATTACATCTTACAAAGTTTACCCGTTTTCTAAAGGTTAAAGACTGATATTTCAATTTCAATTCTCATTTTCTTTTTATCAACATCAACTATTATATTTTTTGCTAAGCTGGAACATATATATTTTGTTTGCTATTTTTATTTGTTTCATTTTAAATTTATGTTTTCTGTTCAATTTTCTAATTTTAATTTTTAATTATTTTTTAATTTTATTATTTTTTTATTTATTTTTAATTTATTTATTTTTAAAAATTTTGTTTTAATTTTTTTTATTTATTTCAATTTTACTTATTTAAATTTATTTTTAAAAATTTATTATTATTATTATTATTATTATTATTATTATTATTATTATTATTATTATTATTATTATTATTATTATTATTATTATTATTATTATTTATTTCAAAAATTATTTTGTTTTAAAGCTTTTTATTTATTTTAATTTTAATAACTTAAATTTGTTTTTCCAAACTTTATTTATTTTTTATTTTATTTGTTAAAATAATTTTTTGTTTTACTTAAAGTTTTGATTTTTATAGACCCTAAAGCCGTAAAGCCGTAAGGACTTAAGGACGTAAAGCTGTTCCGCAAAGAAGGATGCGGAGGGATCACTTCCGGACTATTTGCTATACTGCCTTACGGAGATACGTCTTTAGGGTCTGTAAAAACTTGTTTTTACATACCCTAAAGCCGAAAAGACGTAAAGACGTAAAGCAGTAAAGCAGTATTGCGAGCAGCCCCTATGGGGCCCCTACACCCACTCTGTTATGTTTTATTGTTTTACTACTTTAAGTAATATTTGAACACATTCTCTAAAAATATCTTAACAATAATATATATATATATATATATATATAATATATATATATATATATATTATTATATGTATAATTCTATGATATATAAGTAATAAATATATCTATACAATATAAATAATTATGTATATATACATATATAATATAATTATATATATGTATATATATAATATATTTTATATATATATATTATATATATGACTATAAATATAATATATAATATATATATTATAAATATAAATATATTTAATATATCTATATAATATATATAATATAAATATATATATATATATATATATATTATATATATATAATATATATATATATATATGAGCCCGAGTTATGCTGTGAGATGTCGGAAGCAAAATTTGCATTAGACTTGCATAATATATGTTTCATCAAACATTATGCAAAGAATGCAACCCGATAACGAATACTTCATGATCTTACTCGTATATTAGTTATAGCTTTAGTAGTAGTAGTAGTAGTAGTAGTAGTAGTAGTAGTGATAGTAGCAGTAATAGTAACAGTGATAGTAGTAGTAACAGTAATGGTAGTAGTAGTAGTACTAGTACGGATTCAGTTGTATGCTGTACATAAACCAATATATTATTATTTTAAAAAGGACATGTTCACCCACCAGAACCTATATTAAAACTAAACATTCCAACAGCAAATCCCTTGTTCTCATATATCATCACAATAAATGACGTAACAACATAAGAGGATATGTTTTTTCAATACAACCAATCACAGTCACGGACGACAAATAAACATTGGATAAGAGGTATATGTACAAAGTTCACAACATTTTTAGTTTCACACTCTATGTCACGGCATAAAGATAGCTCATAATAGCTAATGATTGGTGATTATTATATACTGCTATTTATATTTATGACTTGGGTTGTTTGGTATTTTTCGTTCACACCCGCGCGAGCACACACACACACACCACACACACACACACACACACACACACACACACACACACATACACACACACATAGATTTACACTATTATTCATATTATTTTATAAATGTTTAACAAACATTTATTCAATGCCTCACTTAAACATATGCATATATTTTACGATATATCTATCTGCTATTGTAGCATGATGCAATACCCATTAGTCACTGGTATATATATATATATATATATATATGATATATATAATATATTATATATTTATATTATATATATATATAATATATATGAAGACATTTTAACTGATTTGGTGTTAATGACGATAAATTTTCAGAATGCATGCAAGCATGTCTAGTGCACTTATGAAAAAATACAAAATTACTTTTAAGACATCAGCAGAATTCATTTACTCTTTATTATTATTATATGGAAATGTATTTAATTACTTTAAATAAGTTATTAATTATTGATTAGATTTTCTACAGCATATTTATAATAAATACTTACATTGAGGAATAATTATTGATTAGGAAAATACTCGTTTGATTAGGTTTTAAAATTTTCTAGATATTGCGAAAGCTAGCAAATGCTACTCAAGCTGTTGATCCTAAGAGTGCTGGAGCAAGACTGGCCGTCTGATTGGATATTCCTTTCATATAAAGTACCAAGCTGGATCTATTTGGTGTTGCCTAATTACAGATACATAAACTACTGGCAGAATTTTACTAGAATAGGTTATAATTATTCAATAAATTTATAGTAGGTCACGTGAAGCCCAACGCGAACGTGCCATCATGCACCCCCCGACGCGAAACCGATGCATGCACCAGCAGGCTCAATATTACTGCGAGGACGTGAAAATATTTTCTACTTGAGGTGATAATGTATACTTTTATTACATCCATTTGTATTTTCTTTTCAAATAATCCGTTTTCTATACTATGAGTCAGCCATTTTATTTCATACTTAAACATTTTTAATTTTATTTACAGAAAAATAGTGATTACTGTAAATTTTTTTAATAAAAACATGTTTTTCTATACCCTAAAGCTATAACTCATTATGACAGTAGAGCAAATAGTCCCAAAGTGCTCCCCTCACCGGGCATCTTTGTGGTGAGCCTTTATGGTTTTAAAAATATGTTTTACATGCCCTAAATCTGTAACTCCATAGGGCAGTAGAACAAATAGCCCTGCAGTGACCCCTCCCTAACCCTCTTTGCATCCCGTCTTTTCGCCTTTACTGCTTTAAGGTCAGTAAAAACATGTTTTTACATACCTTAAAGCAGTAAAGCCGTAACTCAATTGAGCCATAGAGCAAATAGCTCTGACTCATAGTAGTAAGCGATTATGGAAAACGACAATTCTTTGAATGTTACATTGATATCATATTTATCCGTTACACGTGCCGGAGAATTTGCTGCGGTTCTGCGGGCACGCACGGCGGCGACGCACGCGGAAATTATTGGCGCCTGCGGGCGCACTGGCGGCGGCGCACTACGCGGTAATTTTGCGCCTGCGGGCGCGCGAGGAGTCGCGGCAGTTGCGTGGGCGTGGGCTGACCTTCGGACGCGGACTCTGACTCGGCAACGGCTGCGATCACTGTCCGCACTGTATACCTCTTAAAATATATAACTTGTCATCCTTTAAGTGTTATATAAAAATTACTAACTCGTAGTAGAAGCATTCTGACGCAGACTTGTAATATAGCACCTTCGAATCCTCATGACCTATTACTAGGGGTAGACAACCCATATTAGCTAGTTCGGTGCTCAGGGAAGGCTGAGAAACAGCTTGAGAAAAGTGGCACTATTGGCACTCCTATGTGGGACTCACTTGGCACTATGTGCACTCACTTTGGCACTCAATTGGCACTCACTTGGCACTCATTGGCACTCCATTGGCACTGCACTTGGCCACTCACCTGGCACTCACCTGGCACCCATAGAATACTCATAGAACACTAAGTGAAATCAGCTAAGAGTACTTCTTTAGGGTGTTGGACCATCCAAAGCATCAAGTAGCGTGCGGCTCAAAAATTGACCCGTGGTATACCGGGCAAGGTCAAAGGCGCGAAATATCCATGGTCAAACAAGCGTTAAACAGTCAAACCAAGGGCTAAGTTCCCTAAGGAAGAGACAAAAATACTTAACCGTGGGTCAAAATTGACCATGGACGACCAGAGGATTGGCAGTGTGTTTGTACGTGAGTATATAGTGTAAATTGGTAAGTGTCTATGGTAAATGTAAGTGTCATAGTGAATGATGTGTATAAGTGTGTGTTGTGTGTTGTGTGTGTGTGTGTGTGCGTGTGTGTGTGTTGCTGTGTGTGTGTTGTGTGGTGTGTGTTGTGTGTGTGGCGTACGCGCACACGTCGGGTAGTGTTCAAATTAGGTACGGTCCATACATCGCGTACAGTTAGGACACGAAATATGTGACGGGTGACCACCGAGTAGGGCAAAATTGGCGTGGCAAAAATGACCATGGTATCTGGTAAGGTCAAGGCCGAAATATGCATGGTCAATTTGCAGTGAGCAAGGTAACATTGAATCACAGAATATTAGTGGCTCAAGCCCTAAGGAAGATCAAACAATTACCGTGGCCAAAATGTGACACCATGGAAGACCAAGAGGGTTGGCGAAAATTAGGGTGGGTTCAAAAATTTGACCCATGGAAGAGCCAGAGAGACGGGTAGGCAAAATGTACCGTGGGCAACATTTGACCCTATGGCAAGACCGAAGGGTAGCCCAAAATTACCGTTGGGCTCATAACTTGACCCACTTGAAGACCAAAGGGGTATGCCAAAATATTAATCGTGGGCCCAAAAATGACCGCACGGTAAATCAAGAGTGGTAGCAAAAATTACCGTTGGGTCAAAAAATTGACCCGATGGTCGATAAAAATTAGGGCGGGGTACGTACAACGTCTGCTGAACGCAACCGTTTGGGCGCAACGCCTGTCTTTCGATAGGGGTTGCAAAAATAGGGTTGCCGACAAAAAAAATTAGGTTGCCAAAAAATTAGGGTTCTCAAAAAAGATGAGGGTTCTCAAAAAACAGGGTTTTCAAAAAAAATTTGGCTGTGTCTCAAAAATAGGGTTCTCGAAAAAATCGACTTCCCACCTAAATAGGCACAAGGCGTACGGTAGAAATATATGGGCCAAAATTGACATGGAAGACCAAACGGGTATGGTCCGAAAGAAGGTCAAGGCCTACAAAAGCGTAAAACGCCGAAATAAAGGTCAAGGTCAAGGGTAAACTATTTGCGAACCTTAGAAACGCCGTCAGAAAAGGGTAAAAAAGGTCGCGGGTCATTTTCGAACGGAATCCCCGTACTCTCAGGGCCATGCAGTATAATTTTTAATGAACTATAAGAAATTGTTAAATCAATTTTCAATTTCGCCAGAGAGTTATTATTATTATTATTATTATTATGATTATTTATTATTAATTATTATATAATTATTATATTATTATTATTATTATTATTATTATTATCTATTATTATTCTTTTATTATATTATTCATTATTATTATGATGGAATCATGGATTATAAGGAAAGAGGAAATTTACATCGATGATTGTATATTGACTAAAAGTTTTAGGGGAATTACTGGGTGTATATATAAGTTATATATATTATATATATACTATATTATAAGTATATATAATAATACTATATATACTATATATAATATATATATATATTAGTATAATTATTCTATTATATACTAGATATATATATATAGTATATATACTACTATATATATAACATCATATACTAATATATATATAAATAGTATATACTGTATATCATATATATATATATATATATAATATATAATATTATATATGATATAAGTATATTATATTACGAGATATACAGTATATAGTTATATATATATATATATATATATATTATATATATTATTATATATAACATATATATATATATTACGTATATATCTATTATATTATTATATAATGATATATTATATATATATATATATATATAATATTAGTATATAATATATATATATTATCAATGGGCGGCGGCTCGTCGTACAATTTATAGGTGGTGGCATCTGCTCTGACATTTCACACACACAATTATATATATTATATACTATATATGATATATAATATAATATTAATATATAATATATATTAATATATATATATGATATATATTATTTACTAAGTATATATATATTTATATCTATATTATATATACTACTACCATTGGATCATGTCGATATATCCGCCTCCACCTCTATATATAATATATATTGTAGGAATTCGAACACATTTCATAAAAAATTGAGTGAAAAATGCCTAAAGTCAAATTGAAACTTTGGTGTTAAAGCAGCTTCAGACAGCCTCCTGAAAAATATTAAAGAAAAACAAAAATAAAGTTTCAAATACTAGAACCAAACCTTTAATGACCCGAATTTTATGAAATTGCCTTACTAGTATAAGTTTAAAATTCTATTTAAACAACTAAACTCTTAAGATAACTTATAACTTATATATAATGTTAATTATTTGTATTAGTTTATGTTATTTCAACCTGCAGTTGCTAAGACAAAAATACAATAGAATAATAAAATGCTAGTATTGGCGGCCAAGAGAGCTATTCAATCTTTATTCGCTTAAGTAGATTTTAAAAAAAAAACTTGTCTTCGAACTTACCGGAGGCGGATATTCGAACATGAGGCCAACATAATATATAATATATTACCTATATATATAGATATATAATAGTATTTAATATTATATATATATAATCCTATATAATGAATAATATATTATATATAATGTATATATAATATATATATATAATATATATAACTATATATGACTATATATATAGTAATATATATAATATATATATACTATATATCTATATATATATATATATATTAATATATTATCACTATATATATATATAACTATATATATATAGACTAGATAGGAGAGAGAGAGAAAAGAGAGAGAAGAGAGAGAGAGAGAGAGAGAGGAGAGAGAGAGAGAGAGAAGTAGAGAGAGAGAGAGAGCGGAGAATGAAAACTAATAAAAGCAAGAGATCTGAACCAAACCGCAAACAACATCACTATATTCCGTACGTTCGTCATCGCCGAGCACGTCTAAACATTTTGGAACATGAGAGTCAATTTCGAATTGTTTGTATATTTGACAACTTTGGATTTCCGTATTGAAAACAAAGCGGTTGTTCTGGATATGCAACCGCAAGTTATAGGTATAAAGCGTCCACGCGCTCATATTTTCACACCATTTTTTCTCCTCCGAAAAATGTATAGGGCATTGTGTTTAAGTGTCTGCAACAATCATGTTTGGTTTGAACCATTTGGTTTAAACCAAAAATTTGATGACGCTTTTGTTTTCTTCATTAAATAATAAATCATTGGAGTGTTTTTATAATAAATTCCAAATAATTCTTTAATATTATATCCTACTAAAAAATTAAGAATAAAAAATATGATAATAATAATGCCAAACTGAAAGTTTGTAAAATGGTGGTTGCGCAAACCTGCAACCAGCCCACGAGGCAGTTTTTGAGATATATATTTATTATATATATATATAGTATATATATATAAGTATTCAAATACACGATCAGGTTATTAAGTATTTCTCAGTAATTAATAATATATATATATTATAGTATATATATATATATATATATATATATATTATATATATATCTATATAATATATATATATACTATATATCTAAATAATATATATGGTATATATATATTATATACGTTATATATATATATATATATATATATAATATATACTATATAATATAATATATATGATATATATAATATAGATATTTATATATATATATATATATAATATATATTATATATATTACGTATATCATGTTTATCCTATATACTATGTATAGCACGTCATTACAACCAACGCCAACCACTGGAAGATCCCAAACTATCTCGTCTTTGCTTCAGGAAGTTTCACTGTTAACTTCATCTATTGTCTTATCAAGTATAATCAAAAGAACCTGTTCAATACATAGAAACTGGTGATTCTCCACCAGTGTTTGCAAGACCTCGCAGTCTTTCTGAAGATAAACTCAAAGCAGCAAAAGTTGAATTCGACACTATATTGAAGAATGGAATAATTAGATCTTTCAAATCTTCTTGGGCTTCTTCGCTCCATCTGGTGCCAAAGAAGACCCACAGAAACTTGGAGAACTTGTGGTGATTACAAGATCTTTGAATTCCTCTGGTAAATACGACTTCCAGAGCTGTCGCATTTGCCTTAATGCAATGGATATCAAGATTTGGTATTCCTCTTCATGTAATCTCAGATAGGGAACCACAGTTTGAAGGATAATTTTTCATCGAACTATCAAAATTGATTGAAGTTCATAGACTTCGAACTAGCGCTTACCACCCTTCAGCAAATGGCCCAATCGAAAGGTTTCATCGATGGCTAAAGAGTGCTATCATTGCGCGGAGACAGAACTTGCTATTCTCTCATCCAGTCATCGTCCTACATCTTCGCTACCTTTCTGATGACTCCGGATTCTCTCCTTTTCAAGCAGTAATCGAAAAAAACACCGCTTGTCCTTTAGAACTTCTTCAAATACCTAAATACAGAGATTCTTACAATGACTTCATGAGAAAATTTATGGCTCACATGAAACATCTGAATTTTCGACAGCTACCACCTCTTTATCCCTCCAGTGCACCATCATACATTCAACTTCAAACCTGCACCCATGTCTCTCTTCGAGTCGATCGCATTCGGAAGAGTCTTAAAGCATCTTATTCTGGCCCTTACAAGGTTCTTCAACGGATAGATCGATGCTACAAGATACAACTTTCTGATGGACGAATGGATGTTGTTTCTATTAGTCGTTTGAAGCCTGTCGCACTCCTTCGACTCCACAGATGGTTCCTCACTCGGTTGCTGATTCGCCTTCACAGATGGTTCCTCAATCGGATGGTGATTTGTCTTCACAATTAGTTCCTCAGTTGGATGATGATTCACATTCACAGATGGTTCCTCAATCGGATGTTGATTCGCCTTCACAGACGGTGACGTCATCTACTAAACAGCAGGAACAACCTTTAGTGTCTAGCCGTAATCCCGTGCACAAAATGCATTTTAAGTGATTAATTCAGTAAATTTAGTTTAAAATTTAATTTTCTGATTAATGTGCTCCGCTTCTGGTGCGCGAAGTGTATATAGTGAAGTGAATATGTATTTAAAAAATAAAAAGTTAACCGTATAAAATATTTTTAAAAAGTTTAAAAAAAAAATTAAATTCTAGCATAATATGATGTAATATTTATAAAACATAAAAAAAGAAATTTATAACTTTTATTAGATGTATTTATCATTGCAAATGTTACTAAATAATGTATTTTCTTGTAATATAATATTTTATATAATATTTTATATTTTATTATATAAATGACTTTTATTTTGATGGGATTTGTAAGCACATATACTGTATTACCTAGTTATTTACCATCTCTTTTCCGACTTGGCGTGCTTTTTGAAATGTATTTTCGTAATCTTCTGTCCCCAGAAATGGTGTACGACATGAAAAATTTATATATCTTAAATACTCCTGTATTTTAGTGATTTACAACGACCTTTTGCATTTAATAAAACATGATGCTTAATAAAATTAGCCAAAAATATAGTTGTTTGACTCTACCATTAAAGAGATAACTATAAAAAGAGTTCTAACGATTTTATTATTTACTGGTTCGATGAGTCTCAAGTAGCCAGCGTAATACACAGCTTTCTAGGTACGAAAGAGACGACTTCTACAGTGAAAAAACACTAAGATTTAGTAACTGGTTACTTAGGTTCTCCAATGTCTATAGAAAGAGTTCTAACGATTTTATTATTTACTGGTTCGATCAGTATCAAGTAGCCAGTGTAATACACAGCTTCCTAGGTGCGGAAGAGACGACTTCCACAGTGAAAGAGAACTAAGATTTAGTAACTGGTTATTTAGGTTCTCCAATGTAAGTGTTTTACGGAGAACTTCAAAACAACAATAAACTACTACCTGTGCAGTTGAGAAACAAGAAGAGATAGCTACAACTCCCTTACTTCATATATATATATATATATATATATATATATATATATATATATATATATATATATATATATATATATATATATATATATATTATATGTGTGAAAAAAAAAAATATCAGGGTTAGCAACAAAACCACGCCCTACCCTTTAAAAAAAAACACCAAAAAAGAAAAACTTAAAAAAAAGAATTATATTGTCATATTTCTTTGTAATTTTCATAATAATATTTCTTATTAATAATAGAATTTAATATACGGTATATGCACTTTATTATACATAATATATATATTGCCATCTACAATTGCCATAATGATTCTGCACTCGTGGTTGACGGGATAAGAAAGGATTTATTCTTAAATATAATAAAATATAATTAAATATTAAATAATTATATTATAATTAATAATTATAATTATAATTATAATTATAATTATAATTATAATTATAATTATAATTATAATTATAATTATAATTATAATTATAATTATAATTATAATTAAATAATAGTCTCTATCGAGCAAATGAACAAAAAAATATGAAGTAATTTATTCTTTTAAAATAGAGTAATTAAAGTCTTTTTTTTGTGACACTTTTTTTTTTGTTACATAATAAAATAGTAAGTAACCAAATTAAAATAGTTAGAAATTCTTTGCTAGAAATTCTTTGCATACTATGATCATTCCATGCAAGAACCAAATGTTAAGAACTTTTTATAAAATTTTCTGAAACAAATTATTTTGCAGTCCAATTACTATATTTTCAAAAATTGTTACTTGCTGATTTATATGTTTATTGGGGTGTCAGAATATTTAAAATATTCATAGTATTTTGAGAAGAGAAAAGATTTCCTCGTTTGCACGAAGCTTTTGTGTTGGAGTCAGAAAATATAATTAAGACAATATAGGTTATTTTCCACAGTCACGTGTGTTTCGAAAGATAGTAAAATTATTTCTTTTAGTGATACCAAAGGTCTTATTACAGGTCATTTTACCAAATTGAGAAAGCTATTTTCAGATTAGTTTCCATTAATTCATATACTGTCAGTTTTGTCGTGAATATCATCAACTATGAAAATG
>JABUQX010025481.1:47500-55000 GCA_015478945.1 Trachelipus rathkii
TGAAAAGTACAGAACACGAAACCTAGGTGATTGTTTATTTATTATATGTGGGCATTCATTAAATTTTTTTTTATTTGTAACTAAAGTTCATGAACCTTTTTCTAGCTCTGATTATTCTCAGTCTGTTCGTCGCAGTGAGGTCGATTTCAGGAGGTACCGTAGTGTTTGCATGTATGTTTGCAATAAATGACTCAAAGTTGCCACAAAGAGATTTCGCGCTAAGAACAAGGCAGCATTTTTTTGGACATTATTATAACGTTTTATTTTTATTTCTGGCCAGATTTTGATGGAGCAAGTACCAAGAAAAAGAACCTGTCCGATCATTTCCAAATATTTAATTTGATTTAAAAAATTATTTTGTAAAAAAAAAAAAAAGATAGCCTTATTTACGAGTTTCGACAAAAATTACTCTTAGAAAACTAACTATTATTTTTTTTATTCAATCATGATGAGTTACGCTTTAAAAGTAGGATCTCGACCAACCATTTCCAAATCTTCAACAAAAATTTTCTTCTAGATAAGTTTCAATTTTCAACCTTTTAAGTGACTTATTTCAAATTCTTTGCACATTCTTATAAACGATTTCAAATAAACATAGGAAAGATTTCTTTTCGTACTACGAAATTGGAAAGAAGTTTTCTACTCAACTTTGAATTTTACTTTATAAGTACACTAGAATAAGTGAAAAAGTAAAATCAAAGCAGGACTAGTGAAATTATTTAAGAAATGTTAAAAATCCATGTAAAGTTAGAGCGGATCCTTTCTAAATAAGTAAACTCATTGATCGCAATGAATAAGACAAATAATCCGACAACAACACTTAACGATCTTATAGTAACTATGATGTTTACTGCTTAGAACAGATCTGTTCAAAAAAAACGAGCTAATATGTCACATTAAACATGTCAAATAACAGCCAATAACAGTCTTATTACAACATCGACATTTGCAGATCTTTGAACAGATCCGTTTTAAGACAGCAATTTTATCTGTCACATACAAAAAGTAAAATAAATACCAAACAGCACTTAGCAGAGTTTTAACAAATTCGACATTTACTGCTTTGAACAGATCTGCTCTAACATAGTGAACTCATCCATCAATTTAAATAGGGAATATAATTCACCAGCAATAAATACTAAATAGACTAGTCTTGAGAGAATTGTAAAGTCTTTGTTAGCAGGAGTTCTTCTTCTTCTTCTTCTTCTTCTTCTTCTTCTTCTTCTTCTTCTTCTTCTTCTTCTTCTTCTTCTTCTTCTTCTTCTTCTTCTGCTTCTTAATCTTCTAGTCAGATACTCTAATCTTCTAGTCAGATACCAGCTGATCTAGTTTACTAGTGTTTCGTTACCCGTTAGCTAGTCTTCTGCTTTGCGCTGCGATACGTCATATGTCAATTATAATTTTAACGGTTTGGCTGAATTCATGCCACTGATAACTCCAAGGCTACCAAAGGCTTCCATTCTTTACCCAAATAGTGTTACATACAAGGCAACAGGTAATATAAAATCAGTTTTCATTTTCATAGCCTTCACTTTAATTAAGAATAAAGGCTACAACGTAGAAGATGGTATTCCTCCTTCTAGGCGCTTCGTTATTTGCTTTTGTGCTGAATTTGCCTATTATCTTTTAAAATTTACTCGTTTTTAAATAATAATAATAATAATAATAATAATAATAATAATAATAATAATAATAATAATAATAATAATAATAATAATAATATATAATAAAAAATATAATAATAATATAATAACAAAAACTACAATAATTAATAATAATAATAATAATAATAATAATAATAATAATAATAATAATAATAATAATAATAATAATAATAATAATAATAATAATAATAATAATAATAATAATAATAATAATAATAATAATAATAATAATAATATGCTAAAGTTATATGGATCCGATTTTTATTTATAAAGTAATATCATTAGTAAAACTTGACATTCTTATTACGTTAATATTATCAAATATTTTATTATCAATTCTCTTTACAAACTCCAGGACATTTCTTCCTCATTAGCGATGATAACAAAGATCATAACATACAAAAAATTCAAAATTTCAGGCATTATTATTATTATTATGATTATTATTATTATTATTATTATTATTATTATTATTATTATTTTTTTATTATTATTTATTTTTTATTATTTTATTATTTTATTATTATTTTTATTATTATTATTATTATTATTATTATTATTATTATTATTATTATTATTATTATTATTATTATTATTATTATTATTATTATTATTATTATTATTATTATTATTATTATTATTATTATTAGTAGTAGTAGTAGTAGTAGTAGTAGTAGTAGTAGTAGTAATTAGTAGTAGTAATTATTATTATTATTTATTTATTATTATTTATTTATTATTATTATTATTATTATTATTATTATTATTATTATTATTATTATTATTATTATTATTATTATTATTATTATTATTATTATTATTATTATTATTATTATTATTATTATTATTATCAATGTGTGAAGCTAAAATGATGTTATAAGTCCAGCGTATTAGTGTTAGATTAAGTACAAATAAACACGCTACAGTTCAATCTTCGAGATGAGAAAGAGTTATAATCTTTGTAAACATAATTAGTAAATTCATTCAAATATAATCGTATTAAATTTAAAAAAAATATCAATAAATTAGGCTTGAATGTAGGTTCCTTAATTATTATTATTATTATTATTTTTATTATTATCATTATTATTATTATTATTATTATTATTATTATTATTATTATTATTATTATTATTATTATTATTATTATTATTATTATTATTATTATTATTATTATTATTATTATTATTATTATTATAATTTATTATTATAATTATATTTAAAACATTTTATTCTTTTGAGAATGTTTTAAAATACTAGAAATGTTATAATAAACGAGGATTGAATGATAAAAAAAAAAAAAAAAAAAAAAAAAAAAAAAAAAAAAAAAAAACTCCCCAATAAAAAGCAACAATTATATTTTGATATATTTTTTATAATTTTAAGAAAAAACCAGATTAATAATATAATTTAGTAAAATAAAACTCAAAACATTAAAGAAATACACAATAACTGCTTAAAAAAAAAAAAAAAAAAAAAAGGAAAAAAAAAAAATCAGTCAATCCTACAATAAACATAAGAAAAGTTCAGGAAAATCCATAATGAACTTATGAGAAATTTAACCCTTTCTATCTCCAAGAATTAAGTTAATCCAAGAAATCAAGTGAATCAAGTGGAAAAGAGAAAACCTTAGCACTTCGTATGACTGCTTTACATTGGGATGAAAGAAATACCTTAAAATGTAAACAGTGGCAGATGGAAGGGGTGGGGACAAAGTTGAATTAAACTCTAACGTATATAACAAAATCGGATTTTCCTCTATATTTTGAAGACAATTTTCAGAATTGCGAGAAATTTTTATAGATTTTTTTTTTCAAGTTATTTTATGTAATATTGGGTAGAGAGCAAAAATATTTTTTGTTGTAATTTAGAATATCAAAATAGAAAACGATGGAAATTTATTATTATTATTATTATTATTATTATTATTATTATTATTATTATTATTATTATTATTATTATTATTATTATTATAATTATTATTATTATTATTATTATTATTATTATTATTATTATTATTATTATTATTATTATTATTATTATTATTATTATTATTATTATTATTATTATTATTATTATTATTATTATTATTATTATTATATATAATTGCATAAAGTTAAAAGTATTATTAACTAGTCAAGTTAAAATTATATATATATATATATATATATATATATATATATATATATATATATATATATATATATATATATATATATATATATATATATAATAATTAATAATTATATATATATATATATATATATTTATATATATGATGTTGCGGATGTTCCGCATTCGCAAAGGATTTATTTTGAACACCCGAAAATTTTTAAATATCCAAATACACGCCAGTAGTATAAGGACTGCAACCAGCAGCAGAAATGTTGCAACCGGATGTTTGCAAAACAGCATTGTTAACATTTTGCAAAATTCTGTTTTTGACGCTTTAGGGATCAAATTAGGGGTTTGCAAGGCCGGAGAACCCGTTTCCAAGGTCGGCGACGCGTTTCAAGGGCCCGATCGACCACATTTGACCAAATCATATCAACAGCTTACTTGGTCAAGGCCCCCGACTCCAAGGGGTTAGGTCTTTAGGCTCAATGACGATGGCGCGTCTCCAAGACAGCGTTCGAGGGCAACGGCAGTTTTAAGGTGACATCACAGTCTCTAAGGTCGAATTCGAGGGCGAAGGCATGTCTCCAAGGGCGACGACGTGTTTCCAAAGCGACGGTTCGTGTTCGAGGTCTGGTAGACCTATTTCAATGGGTTTGAACGATAACTCAGAGGCTTGGCCCCGCAAATGATGGGTAGATCATTTCTGATGGTTTCAATCGATTTATCGAGGCCTTTTATCCAAAATTAGTATTTAAATCCTTTGTACGACCTCTGGTTGTGAAATAATTGCAAAAATATAAAGTTATTTCAACTCTTCAAACGGAGTATCTATCCTGTGGTATCATGAGGCCTTGACCAAGTCAGCTCTGACATGACTTGGTAAAATGAGGTCGATCGGACCCTCAAAACGCTTCGCTGACCTCGGAAACAGGTTTATCGACCTTGGAAACCCCTAATTTGATGCCTCAAATGTCAAAAATCGAATGTTGAAAATGTTAGATTGCAACATCCGGTTGCAACATTTCTGTTGCTGGTTGTGGTCCCTGTACTACTCGCGCCATAATCATACGGATATTTTAATTTTACCATAACTTATCATAAACCCATGAAAATTATCAACTAAAGTTGAATGTAATCCACGATATAGCCATGAGGTGGAACGGTATTTTACAAATGATCCAATGCACAGTAGATGTGAAGTATAGAGTTTGATCTATCAAGCAACTTCAGTTCGGAATATTTATCAAACCATGATTGGTTTATCATAACAGACAATAATAATTGTATCATCATTCGAATTGCTTTTGAAACTCTAAAACCATTCCAAAGAAAAAATAAGAAAATAGTTGATTTTTTACTATTGACATAAAGCAGTTATGATAAACGTGAGACAAAAAAAAAAATCTGATTAAATGTTAATGTTACAAGAATCCTTATGAGAGAAAGAGCACCAATAAAGTAATATTACTCCTATAGAATGACGAAAATGAGTTAATTACTGTATACTGTCCTAAACTGAGTCAACTTGCTTAGTGTTATCTAATTTTGATTCTCGAAAGTGGTCCGAGCGAATGTCTACTTACTGGCCCAGGCTTAAAATATGATGAAACAGGCAATAGATTTAGGGGATGAATACACAAGTGATATTTATAACCTGTAACTTCCCTTTAATAAAATTCTAATATTAAACAACATATTTTACACACTATCTGTAAATGGGCGGAGGCTAGGTATAGGATTCGGTGGAATACCTGATAGGGTTGGAACCGCTGGGCAATCGTCCGCATCCTGCAACGCGTTCCAACACTACTAGAACATGTCTTCTTTCCAAAGCTTTGACTTCTTTTCGGTATTTTAAAAATAGTAATCTTTTCCGAACAAGAAATTATAGACATTTCATTTGCTAAGAAATTCTTGATTTCTCGCAGATTTAGTGAATTCTCATTACATATTAACAGAGGATTTTAATAATATCTCATGCTCTACATTATTAATATATATATATATATATATAATATATATATATCATATATATATATTATATCATATCTAACCATATAAAGCGGTAAAGGGCGTATATATATATATATATATATATATATAGTATTTATATATATCTCTACATATTTATATATATATATTTGATATAAATAAAATTAATATATATATATATATATATATATATATATATATATATATATATATATATATATATTATATATATTATATATATAATACTATTATATATATTATATATATATATAATATATATATAACGGTCACTATTATTATTGCAATATAGCTAACCCTAAAAGCGGTGAAAAGGGGCGTAATGCCTTGGTCATTTTTCTTATCAATTTAGACAAAATTGTTCATTTGTGATGCGTAGGCTTATACAAGCACTAAATTGGTTTCTATTATTTGCATCTACGTTTTATATCTATTCATGTATGCATTGGAGATAAATAAAACTTGTCCATTTATATATATATATATATATATATATATATATTATTATATATATATATAATATATAATATATATATATATATTTATATACTATATATATATATATTATAATATATATATTATATACATATTATAGAATATATATATATATAATATATATATATATATATATATATATATATATATATATATATAATAATATATATATAAATTATATATATATATATATATATATATATATATATCTATATTATATATATATATATATATAATATATATAATAATATATATATATATTATTATATATATATATTATATATATATATATATATATAATATATAAATAAATATGTAATATATATATATATATATATTATATATATATATATATATATATATTATATATATATATATATATATATATATGTATATATATATATTATATATATTATAATTATTCTATATATATAGTATATATATAATATATAATATATATATATACTATATATATATATTCAGTGATGGGCGAATCCGAATCCGGATTCGGATTCGAATCCGGATTCGAGGTCTCGAATCCGGATTCTGGATTCGGATTCGAATCCGAAGGTGCTGGATCGGATTCCGATTCGATTCGCAACCTTATTACACACAGTATCGGATTCCGGATTCGATTCGAATCCAAGGTGCTGGAGCCGGAATCGGATTCGGATTCGAACATTTCACACACACGGATTCCGAGCTCGATTCCGAATCCGGATTCGAATCCGAGTCTATTTCTTGTTTCAACAGGATGTCAAAAAATCATCAAAAATAATAATAATAAAAAAACGAAACTTAGAATAAAATTGCATCACCATTTAGGAGCCAATCACAGGAGTGCTGTAGGAGCCAATCAAGATGCATGTTTCTATTATTATTGGCTAATCATAACGTCATAGGAGAAATAGAGTTACTCCTGAAACATTGGAAAAGCTAATAATTTATAGAGAACATGTTAATACGGACAGGGTCCAATATTGGGCTCTTGCTACTCCCAATTTTCACACCCCCCCTAAAAATGGACATAAAATTCGAATTATCAGTCGATTTTGACAGCTATAAAATCACCAAACTGTAGCTTTTTTTGCCCTCCAAAACGTTGTTTTCTGGTGTTTTTTTTCTTTGTCTGTAGTCTTCTTACAGAATTTCATTTTTCAACCCATGTTTTTGACATTTTTCGTATCAACCTCCCAGGATTTTTTCGAAATGA
>JABUQX010025482.1:7500-27945 GCA_015478945.1 Trachelipus rathkii
ACCACAGTCGCACTAGAGCTTGAGCTGCAGTGTATATCACCTCTCGTGGAAAAATCAGAGGCCCACAAGATACCCATCACAGTTGGGAAAAGCATATTGTACCATCCGACAATCAAAGGCCGAATTGAACTGACACAAGGAGTTCGAATGTATACTAGATGAAGGAACGGTGGAATGGAAGCAGGGAGAGTATTCCAGACTTTATAGGTAGAGAACATGTAATAAAGAACGTAGCTGTTAAGTCTGGTTTTGAGAAAGGGTGTAATATTGTGTGAAAATGGAGATTGTTGTGTGTGCTGTTCTTAAAAGAGGAAGTATGCTACTTGAGAGTTTAAAAGAAGAGTGTCCATTATAACGGTGATTGTATAAGAAGAGTGATGCAACAATTAGAAGGACAGAAACAGTTAAGAGAGTAAGTGAGAGTGACAGAAATAAAATGTCGAAAAGCCTTTGACTCTACCCTTTTAATAAAGTCTCAGCCCACGAAATCTCTTAGAAGCTTAGTACTTGAGAAACTTGTGATCTTTTCATTAAAAAGCCAATGTGGCAACCCTGAACAGGATAGCAGAAAAAAATCATAATTCTTCGTCATTTTTTTGTATTTTAGAAATTTGTAATCTTTCCAAGAAATATCACGAAAAAAAAAAAAACAAACCCCAATAATATTAAGAGCAGACGAAGGTTTGAGCTGTCTGTTTTCAAAGAATGTTTAAGTTGTGGAGAAGAATATGTCTAGTAGCTAGATTAAATAGTTAAATTTTTGAGGCAATGAAAAAAACATATTTTATCTGCTCTAATTAGAAATATGAAAAAGACCAGAGATTAGATTTTATGGGGTCACTCTCCTAGCATTATTTATCAGCTGCAGGTTGGGATGTCTTTAAAAATGAAAGGAATAATGTAGAGTAAAATCTTCAGCATAAGAATGGATAAGTAATGATAAAATAGATATCACTTTTAAAATAGGGGAAAATAGTTAAGGATAGTACAGAACTCTGAGAACCCCATTATTGATGGATTTAAAAGATGACCGATGCCGGTTAAGTAAGCTTCTGTAAAACGTACGGAAAGGAGTTTAGATTCAACGAAAGATATTGAAATAAATGGTTTAAATATCAAAAACATTGTGCCCTACTCTATCGAATAATTTCGATACGTCTACCGCCTTTAGGAAAAGTTTCACTGAAATGCAGAAGAACAGAGGATCAAGAGTCGGAGAAAAGGAAAATGTAAACTCTAATAGTACATTCCTTAGAAAGTCATACTGACGAGCAGAGATGGGATTAGAAAATCATGTTAAGGATAGTTTCGAAATATTTTAGAGAGAACAAAGGTTAAAGCTATTGTACGAAGATTGAGTGTTTAAAGGAAGATAGTTAGAGAATTTAAAAGAATATATATAGTTAGAGTTTAAAGGAATTCTTCTCCTCTTTCTCCGCACACGTTGAGTGAATGCACACTTTCATCGCCAATCAAGGTACAAGTTGACAGGTAGTGAAAAAGTAGTTTAACAAAGCAGGATGGAGACTCGGAAGTACAAGTTTTGAAAACTACAGGTGATATGCTGTTAGTAGTAAGCTCAGAAAAGGTAGAAATCAAATCTTTAGAAGTAACAAGATTATTAAGGTCATTAAGGTTATTAATATTAAGAATAAAAAATTGTTGGTCCTGTTCACCTGCAATAAATATCTTTAAAACAAGAGGAAACATTGAGATTAATGAGAATGCTGATATCAAAGAAAGGAAAAGACGAGAGAATGTGCTCTGTTTTGGAGTTCGTTAAGTTGAAATAGTTAGGAGATGAATTAAAAGAAAAGATGAATTTAATCGTAGATGGCGAGAGCCTAAGCGATAAAGTTGAAATTTCAGAATATTTCAAATTAGAGACACAAAAGAGTAAACAACCACCGTCTTTCCCTGAAAATTGAGGATGGATAAACTGAGAGAACAGAGTAGAGTTTGCAAACAGAACGTTCAAACACTTAAGTTTCGGTTAGGTTAGGTTAGGTTAGGTTAGGTTAGGTTAGGTTAGGTTAGGTTAGGTTAGGTTAGGTTAGGTTAGGTTAGGTTAGGTTAGGTTAGGTTAGGTTTGATTAGGTTAGGTTAGGTTAGGTTAGGTTAGGTTAGGTTTATTGGAAGAAAATTTGCGTTTCAACAATAGGTTAAAATTAAGTGTTCAGGTTGGTGTTAGGTTGAGGTTAAGATTAGGTTTAGGTTAAGTTAGTATGGGTTAGGTTAGGTTAGGTTAGGTTAGGTTATCGATATTGTTAGGTTAGGGTTAGGTTTAGGTTAGGGTTAGGTTTTAGGTTAGGTTAGGCTGGTGTAGGCTTAGGGTAAGAGTAGTAATGTTGAAGTTGAGCCACTTTAGATTGGTTAGGTGTAGGTGAGGTTAGGTTAGGTTAGTTAGATTAGGTTTAGGTTAGGTATTAGGTTGAGGGTTAGTGGATTTTAGGTTTTAGGTTAGTTAGGTTAGGTGTAGGTAGGTTAGGTTAGGTTAGGTTAGGTTAGGTTAGTAGGTTAGGTTAGGTTAGGTTGTTAGATTTGCTTAGGCTTAGGTTAGGTTAGATTAGGCTAGGTTTTTAGGTTAGGTTAGGGTTACGTTAGGTTAAGGGTTGGTTGGTTAGGTTTGGGGTTAGGTGTTTGTGACAGTGCTTTATGTTTATGTTCAGGTTAGGTTAGGTAGGTTAGGTTAGGTTAGGGTTAGGGGGTTAGGGGTTGGTTTAGGTTGTAGGTTAGGTAGGTTCAGGTTAGGTTAGGTTAGGTTAGGTTTCAGGTTAGGTTAGGTTAGGTTAGGGTTAGGTTAGGTTAGCGTTTACTAGATTAGGGGTTAGTAAGGTTAAGGTTAAGGTTAGGGTTAAGGTTAGGTTAGGGTTAGGTTAGGTTTTAGTTAGGTTAGGTTAGGGTTATGGTGTTAGGGTTAGGTTTAGGTTAGTGCTTGGTGTTGCGGTTAAGGTTAGGGTTATGGTTAGTGTGGGTTAGTTAGGTTTATTTGTTTTTTCAGGTTAGGGGTTTAAGGTTAGGTTAGGGTAGTTATGGCGTTAGGTTTAGGCTTTAGGTTAGGTTTATGGTTGGTTATGGGGTTAGTTTTAAGGGTTAGGTGTAGGATTAGGATTAGCGTGTTAGGTTTAGGTTAGGTCGTTAGGGGTTAGTTAGGTTTAGGTTATTGTGTGGGGCGTTCGGGTGGTGGGGGGGGTTTTTTTTTTTTTTTGTGGGGGGGTGTTTTTTTTTTGGTGTTGTTTTGTGTTGTTTTGTTTTGTTGGGGTTGTTGGTCTGGGGTTGTTTTGGGTTCTTTGTGGTGTTTGGGTTGTTGTGTTTCTGGTGTTGTGGGTGTGGTTGGGTTTTGGGGTGTTCGTGTTGGGGCTTTGGTGTTTTTTGGTGTGTTGGGTTGGTCGTCGGGGGGTTTCGTGTGAAATGGTTCTGTTGTGTGTTTGTGCTTGGTGTGCGTGGTGTTGGGCGGGTATTTGGTGGGGCTTTTGTGTGGGGGGTGGGTGTTGTGGGCTGTTGGTTGTGTTGTTTCGGTGGGTGTTGTGCTGTGTTTGTTGCATTGTTGGGATGGTTTTGGTTTTTTTGTGGTCTGTTGTGGTGTTTCGGGTTTGGGGGATTTTGGCGTCTGTGGGGTGTGGTTGGATTCTTGTGGCGGTGGCTGGGTGTGGAGGTGGTGGTGTTATGGTGTGCGCGGCTGGTTGTTTTGTTGTTGGTTGGTTGGGGGGCTGTTGGCTGTTGGTGGGCGTGGGGTGGGGTTGTTGGGGGTGTCTTTGGTTCGCGTTGTTTGTCGTAGGTTGTGCGTGTTTGTGGTGCGGGGTTGTTTTTTGGTGGGGTTTGCTTTGGTGCTGATTTGGTGGCTTTCGGTTTGGTTCTTGTTTGGGTGGGGTTTTGCTGTGTGTGTGGGGCGCCTGCTTCCCGGGTTGTGTGCCCGGTTAGGTAGGTTGGTTAGTTAGGTTAGGTTAGGTAGGTCGTAGGTTAGGTTAGGGTAGTGTTGGTTAGGTTTAGGATTAGCGTTAGGTTGGTTTAGGCTTAGTGGTTAGGGTTTAGGTTAGGTAAGTTAGGTTAGGCTGGTTCGGCTTGGTTAGGTTAGGTTACGGCTGGTTGGCTTAGATTTTATAGGCGTTAGGTTTTAGTTAGGTCGGGTTTACGGTTAGGCTTAGGTTAGGTTATGGTTTAGTTGGGGGGTCTTAGGTTAAGTTAAGTTGGTTAGGTTAGGTTAGGTTAGGATTAGGTTAGCGGTTAGGTTAGGTTAGTTAGGTTATGGTTAGTTTCAGGGTTACCGTTATGATTAAGTCAGTTTAGGTTCGGTTAGGTTAGGTTAGGTTTATGGAATGGTTAGGTTACGGTAAGTTAGGTTTAGGTTAGCGGTAGGTTAGGTTAGGGGTTAAGCGTTAGGCTTAGCGTTAGGCGTTGGTTAGGTTAGGTAGGTTAGGTTCAGTTAAGTATATTAGGTTAACGGTTAGGTTAGGGGTTAGGTTAGGTTAGGTAGGGGTTAGGTTAGGTTAGGTTAGTTTGTTAGGCTGGTTGAGGTTATGGTTTAGGTTATCGTTGTTACGGTTAGGTTAGGTTCAGGTTACGGTTAGGTTACGGTTAGCGGTTTAGGTTAGGTCTAGGGGTTAGGTTTTAGGGGTTACGGTTAGGGTACGGGTTAGGGTTAGTGTGGTTATGGTTAGGTTTAGGTTAGTTTTTAGGTTAGGTTAGGTTTAGGGATAAGTGTTTCGGTTTATGGTTAGGTTAGGTTTAGGGTTGACGTTAAGGTTAGGTTAGGTTAAGGTTATGGTTAGGTTAGGTTAGGTTCTAGGTTAGGTTAGGCTTAGGTTAGGTTAGGGCTTACGGTCTAGTTTATTAGGTTACGGTTAGGCTTTAGGTTTGAGGTGTTAGGTTTGTAGGTTAGGGTTAGTGTTAGGCTTTAGGTTGGCTCTGGTTTAGGGGTTAGGTTAGGGTTAGTTTGGTTTAGGTAGGTTAGGTTGGTTAGGGCTTAGGTTACGGGGGTTAGGTCTAGGTTTAGGTTCCTTCTTAGGTTAGGTAGGTAGGTTAGGTTAGGTTAGGCTTTAAGGTTAGGTTTAGGTTAGGTTCAGGGTGTAGGTTTAGGTTAGGTTAGGTTAGCTTAGGTTAGGTTAGGTTGGTCTACGGTTAGGTTAAGGTAGGTTATGGTTAGGTTAGGTTAGGTTAGGTTAGGTTAGGTTAGGTTAGGTTAGGTTAGGTTAGGTTAGGTTTAGGTTAGGTTAGGTTTTAGCTTATTAGGTTAGGTGTTAGGTTAGGTTAGGTCTAGGTTTGAGGCATCGTCGAGTTGGGCATTACGGTTATGGTTATGGTTATGGTTAGGGTTAGGTTTTAGTTTTTTAGGTTTAGGAAGTAAATGTAGATAAGTGTTAGGTTATGGTTGGCTTTCCTGTTTAATTTGTGGGGTTAGGGTTAGGCTTAGGTTAGGGTTAGGTTAGGTGTTAGGTTAGATTTGTAGGGTTAGGTTAGGTTAGTTTGAGCTAGGTTAAGTTAGGTTAGGATTCAGGCTTTAGGTAGCGCTAGGTTGGTTAGGTTAGGTTAGGTTAGGTTGGTTAGGTAGGCTTAGGTTTGGTAGGTTGGCTTAGGGTTAGGGTAGGTTATGGGGTGTACGTGTTTAGGTGTGAGTAGGTTAGTGTAGTTGGTTTAGGGTGGTGTTATTGGCGTGAGGGGTTCTTTAGGTTAGTTACGGTTAGGTTTCAGGTTAGGTTAGCGTGTAGTGGTGTAGGGGGCGTTGCTGGTTTTTAGTTTGTTTATTGGTGGCGTGTTTTAGGTGGGTGTTGTGTTGTCTGATTGTTATGTTAGTGTGTTGGTGGTTTTAGGTTAGTTATAGTGTGAGTGCTTATGGTGTGTTATGGCTTTATGGGTTTAGTTGATTGGTTAGGGTTAGGGCTTTTGTAGGTGTTAGGGGTTTTAGGGCTTAGGTTTATGGTTAGGGTTCTGTTATATTGTGTGTACGGTTAGTACTTTATGGTACCGGTTTGGGTTAGTGGTTAAGGGTAGGTGCGTTAGGCGTTGGTCTAGGTTCTAGTTTAGGTTAGGTTAGATTAGGTTACTCGGTTTACGGTTTATGGGGTAAACCACTTTTAGGGTTAGGTTAGATTAGGTAGGTTAGGTTTAGGTTAGGTTGAGTAAGGGTTAGGTTAGGGTTAGGTAGGTTAGTTTAGGATTATGTTTAGTTATGGTTAGGTTTAGTAGGTTAGGGTTAGCGTTAGGTTAGGGGTTAGGTTTTAGGTTAGGTTAGGGTATGGTTAGGTTAGGTTAGGTTAGGCTTAGGGTTAGGGTAGGTTTAGGTTATGGGTTAGGTTAGGTTAGAGTTGTTAGTTTGTTAGGTTAGGTTAGGTTTAGGTGTTTTTGGTTGAGGTTAGGTTAGGTTGAGGTTAGGTTGGTGAGGTTTAGGTTAGGTTAGGTTATAGGTTTAGGGGTAGGTTAGGTTGTGTTAGGTTAGGTTGGTTTTAGTTAGGGTTTAGTTAGGTTAGGGGTTAGGGTATGGTTAGGGGTTATGTGTTTAGGTTAGTAGTTAGGTTAGGTTGAGGTAGGTTAGGTTAGGTTTAGGGTTAGGTTAGGTTAGTGTAGTTTAGGTTAGGTTAGGTTTAGTTAGTTAGGTTAGGTTAAGGTTAGGTTTAGGTTAGGGTTTGGGTTAGGTTTAGAGTTAGGTTGTATCTTAGTTAAGTGGTTATTGGTTAGTTAGGTTTAGTGGTTATGATGGGCTTTTAGGTTGACGGGTTGATAAGTGTTAATGGTTATGGTTAGGTTAGGTAGGGTTAGGTTATGTTAGGTTTTAGGTTAGGTTAGGTTGTAGGTTAGGTTAGTTAGGTTTCAGTTATGCGTGTTAGGTAGGTGGTTTGGTTTGGGGGGCTTAGGTTCAGGTGTATGGTAGGGGTTTATTTTTTTGGTTAGTGTTTGGTTTAGGTTTTAGGGGTGGTTAGGTTAGGCTTAGTGTTTTAGTTTTTTTTAGGTATTCGGTTGGGTGAGGGGGTTTGGTGTTAGGTGTAGGTTGAGGTTGGTTTAAGTTTGATTTGAGGTTGGGTTAGGTTTACGTTTTATGTGTGGTTAGGTTATTGGTTAGGTTAGGTGGTTGGGTGTAGGTGGTTAGTGGTTTAGGTTAGTTGTTATGGGCTTAGTGGGTTTAGGGTTTTTGGGGTGGCGGTTTTAGGTTATATGTGGGGTGGGGGTTAGTTGGTTAGGTTTGTTTAGGTTAGTTTTGTTTAGGTTATGCTTTTGAAGGTGTTGTGTTATAGTTAGATAGTCAAGGTTAGTTAGTTATGGTTAGTTAGTTATAGTTGGTTAGGTTGGTTAGGTTGGTTAGGTTAGGTTGGTGTTGGTGTTGTTGTTAGGTTTAGGTTATGGTTTAGTTTTAGTGTTGAGGTAGGTGTAGGGTTAGTTTGTTAGTGGTGATTGGTTTAGGGTTTAGGTTAGGTAGGTTTGGTTTATGGGGTGTAGGTGTTAGGTTTAGTGTTAGGGTTATGGTTAGCGTATTGTAGGCGTTGGGTTGGTTATTTAGGTTAGTTGGTTTGTGTTGGTAGGTTAAGGTAGGTTAGGGTTGTTAGGTTGGTATGGGTGTGAGGTAGTTAGTGTTTTGGGTTAGGTTGTGTTTTAGCGGGTGTTAGGTTTTGGTGGTGGTTTAGGTTTAGGTTATTTTATGGGGTTAGTGTAGTGTTGAGGGGGGTTGTTCAGGGTTGGGTTGTGTTAGGTTAGCGTTTAGGTTATGGTTAGGTGTTAGGTCGTTGAGGGCTTAGGGTTAGGTTTACTGTTAGGGTTGGTGTGTTGTGTTGGGTTTTTGGGTGTTTTGTTATGTTTTAGTGGTTAAGGGTTAGGTTAGGTATTTGATAAATATAGTTAAGGGACCTAAGGTTTTGTTGTTAGGTTTTTAGGTTGATGGTGTGTTATTTGTTAGGGTGAGGTTGTGTTTTGGGTGCGTATGGGGTTTTGGGTTAGGGGGGTTTTTTGGTTAGGTAAGTAGGGTTAGGTTAGTTAGGTTAGGGGTTAGGTAGGTTAAGGTTAGGGTTGGTAGGTTAGGGTTTAGGTTTTGTGTTGGTTTAGGGTTTGATTAGGTTATGTTAGGGTTATGGTGTAATGGTGTAGATAAAAGTAAGGTTAGGGTTGTGGTTGAGTGTTTAGGTTAGGTTAGGGTTAGGTTAGGTTTAGGTTAGGTCTTAGTTAGGTTAGGTTAGTTTAGGTTAAGGTTAGGTAGGTTTAGCTTAGGTTTAGTTGAGGTTTGAGTGTGGTGTAGTTTGGGTAGGTTAAGTTAGATATGTAGGTAAGGTTGGTTAGTTGGTTAGGTTTAGGTAGGTTTTGGTTAGGTTAGGGTTCGGTTAAGTTAGCGTAGGTTAAGGTTGTTAGGGTTTAGGTTAGGTTGGTTAGGTTAGGTAGGTTAGGTTAGTATTAGGTTAGTGTCAGGTTTGTGTTAGGGTGTTAGCGTTAGGTTTAGTTAGGTTTAGGTTAGGTTAGGTTTACGGGTTAGTTAGGTTAGGTAGGTTTTAGGTTAGGTTTAGGTTTAGTTAGGTTATGGTAGTTGGTTAGGTTAGGTTTAGTTTGTTTCGGTAGGTAGTGCTTTATGTGGTATATCGGTAAGGTTTTAGGTGTTGGATTGTGTTTTATTGGGTTTTTTTGTTGAGGTAGGTTAGTGATCTCAGTTTAAGGGTTAGGTCTTTAGGTAGGTTAGGTTAGGTTAGGGTAGGTGTAGGTTAGGTTATGTTAGGGTTAGGTTACGGTTAGGTTGGTTATTCATGGTTTTTGGTTTAGGGATTAGGTTTAGGTTAGGTTAGGTCTAGGTTAGCGTTAGGTAGGTTAGGTTAGGTGGTAGGTGTAGGTTAGGTTAGGTTAGGTTAGGTCTAAGGTTTAGTTGGTGTTTTAGGTGTAGTTAGGTTATTGTTAGGTCTTAGGGTCTAGGCTTAGGTTAGGTTTAGGGTTGGTTAGGTTGGTTTAGGTTATTTAGTTAGGGTGGTTGGTTTCTGGTTATGGTTAGGTTGAGGTTAGGATTAGGTTAGGTTAGGTTACGGGTTAGGGTTAAGGTTAGGTTAGCTTAGGTTAGGTTCAGGTGTAGGCTAGGTTAGGTTAGGTGGTTATTAGGGTTAGTTTTGGTTTAGGTTAGGTTAGTTTTAAGTTTAGGTTGTTTATAGGGTGTTTTGTTAGGTTATGTTAGGTTTAGTGTGGTTAGGTTAGGTTAGGTTAGGTGTTCCGGTTTTAGGTGTTTGGTTTTTTAGGTTATGTGTTACGGTTTTGGTGTTGTGTGAGTTGGAGGTGGGTTGTTTGGGGGTTAGGTTTATGGTTAGGTTAGGGTTAGGTTAGGTTTAATTAGGTTAGGTTAGTATGGTTAGGTTCGGGTTTAGGTTTTATGGTTATGGGTATAAGGTTGATCTAGGTGTAGGTCGTAGGTTTAGGTTTTAGGTTAAGGTATTGTGTAGGTTAGGTTAGTGTTAGGTTAGGTTGAGGTTAGGCTGTTAGGTTAGGAGTTAGGTTAGCATAAGGTTAGGTTCTTAATTTTTCGGTTTAGGTTAGGTTAGGGTTAGGTGTTAGGCTTAGGTGTAAGGTTTTAGGTTACGGCTTAGGTTGAGGTTTAGGTTTAGGTTGAGGTTAGGATGTTTTAGGTTAGGGTTAGTTAGGTTTATGGTTAGGTTTAGGTTTAGGTTTGGGTTAGGTTAGGGGTTTGGTTAGGTTAGGTTAGGTTTAGGTTAGGTTAGGTTAGGTTAGGTTAGGTTAGGTTAGGTTAGGTTAGGTTAGGTTAGGTTAGGTTAGGGTTAGGTTAGGTAGGTAGTTAGGTTTGGTTAGGTTAGGTTAGGTTAGGTAGGTTAGGGTTAGGTTAGGTTAGGTTAAGGTTAGGTTAGGTTAGGTTAGGTTAAGGTTAGGTTAGGTCTAGGTTAGGTTAGGTTAGGTTAGGTTTAGGTTAGGTTAGGTTAGGTTAAAGGTTAGGTAGGTTAGGTTGGTTACGTTAGGGGGTAAGGTTAGGTAGGGTTAGGTTAGGTTGGGTTTTTTTTAGGGTGTTAGGTATTGGTTAGGTTTATAGGTTTACGGGTAGGGTTAGGTTAGGCTTAGGTTTGGGTTTATCACTGTCGTGTGTGTTGTTAGTGTGGTGTTTTGGGTAGGTAGGTTAGGTTAGGTTTAGGTTATGTTTAGGTTAGGTTAGGGGTTGGGTAGGTAGGATTTCGTTGGTTTGGTGATGGTTTAGGTCTTTCTTTAATATATTTATGTTGTTTGGTGGTTTATGGTAGGTTAGGTTTGGTTGGTTTATAGGTTAGTTAGGTTGGTTAGGTTAGGTGGGGTAAGTTAGGTTTAGGTTAGGTTAGGTTAGGTTAGGGTTAGGTTTAGGTTATGATGGTAGGTAGTGTTTAGGTAGGCTTAGGTTAGGTTAGGTTTAGTTAGGTCTTAGGTTACTGGTTTTTACTTAGGTAGGTTAGGTTATGTGTTTAGGCTTAGGTAGGTAGTAGTTAGTTAGGGTTAGGTTAGGTTAGGTTAGGTTAGGTTAGTCTAGGATTAGGTTAGGTTAGGTGTAAGGTTAGGTGGTTAGTTAGGTTGTTAGTTAGGTAGGTTTAGGTTAGGTTTTAGGTTAGGCTTAGGTTAGGTTAGTTAGGTGGTTAGGTTAGGTAGTTAGGTTAGGTTAGGGGTTACGGTTTTAGGTGTTGTCGTGGGTGTGTGTTGGAGGTTGTGGGGTGTGTGTTTGGGGTGGGTGTGTGGTTTGTGTTGGGGGTGTGTGTTGTGGATGTGGTTAGGTTAGGTTAGGTTTAGTAAGGTTATTTTAAGTTTGAGAGTTGTTTGGGGGTTTGTGGGTTGTTGTGTGAGTGGTCGTATGTTTGTTTGTGTGGTTGGGCGTTAGGTTACGGTTTTAGGCTTATCGGTGTGTGTGGGTGAGGGTTGAGTAGGTTAGGTGAGTTTTTAGTGTGTAGGTGGAGGTTATTTAGCTTAGGTTAGTTTCAGGTTATTGTGTTTTGTCTTGGGTGTTTTAGTGGTGGTTTGTAGGTGTAGGGGTGGGGGTGTTGTGTGGTAGGGGTTTTGGGTTGTTTGAGGCTCTAGGGTTTTGATGGCGTCTTAAGGTGTTGTGGTGGTGTTAGGGTGTTATTGGTTTGTTTAGGTGGGGTTTAGGGGGGGGTTAGTCGTTTTCTTAGTTGTGGTGTGAGGTTAGCGTTAGGGGGTTTGTGTGTTAGGTTGTTTAAGTGGTTGGTGTTGATGGGTTAGGGGTGTTTTGAGGGGCGTGGTCGGGTTGTCTGCGGCTGTCTTGAGGGGGTTGTTATCGGTGTTGGTTTAGGTTATTTTGTTGTGTGGGTTCTGTTGTTTTAGGTGGGTGTGTTAGGTTTGGTTAGTTAGGTTAGGTTAGGGTTTAGGTTAGGTTAGTTGGGTTAGGTTAGGTTAGTTTAAGGTTAGGTTAGGTTAGGTTGGTTAGGTTAGGTGTGTGTAGGCTAAATTAGTGTTAGGTTAGGTTAGGTTAGGTTATGGTTAAGGTTAAGGTTTTCGGTTAGTTAGGTTAGGTTAGGTTAGGTAGGCGTTAGTTTAGGTTAGGTTTAGGTTAGGGTTAGGTTAGGTAGGGTTATGTAGGTTTAGGTTAGGTTATGTGGTAGGGGGTTGTTTTTGGGTATTGGTTAGTGTTAGGTTTTAGGGTTGGGTTAGGTTGATTGTTAGGTTAGGGTTAGGTTAGGGTTAGGGCTTAGTCGTGAGTGTTAGGTTATGGTTACGGGTTAGGTTGGCTGGTTAGATGTTAGGTTATTGGTTAGGTAGGTTAGTTAGGTTGGTAGGTAGGTTAGGTTATGGTTAGGTAGGTTAGGTTATTGTTAGGTTATTTTTTGTTTAGTTGGTGTTAGGCTAGGTTAAGGTCAGGTTAGGTGTTAGTTTAGGTATAAGAAATTGGTTTAGGTTTAGGTTAGGTTAGGTAGATATAGATATATTATATAGGAATATAGAAAAAATAATAGGGTTAGGTTAGGTCGTGAATTAGCGTTAGGTTAAAGGTTAGCGTTAGGTTAGTTGTTAAGGTTATAAATTACGTTAGCTTAGGTTATTAGGTTGAAATAAGAGAATAGAGTTAGGTTAAGGTTAGAAGTTACGTTCGGTAGGTTAGGTTAGGTCAAGTTGGTTAGGTTAGTTAGGTTAGGATAGAAAAAAAAAAAGAATATAATAAAAATAAAATATAGGTTAGTTAAGTTCAGGTTTTAGGTTAGGTTAGGTACGGTTAGGTTAGGTTAGGTTAGGTTTAGTTAGTTTAGGTTAGTTAGGTTAGGTTAGGTTAGGATTAAGGTTAACGGATTAGGTTAGGAATAAGTTGTGCGGCTTAGGTTAGGTGCTTAGGTGCTTGGTTAGGTTTATGGTGGTTGTTGAAAAATAAATATATATAAATTAGGTTAGGTTATGGTTAAGGATTAGGTTAGGGTTATTGTTTAGCGGTTCTATTTCGGGTTAGGTTATGTTATGTAGGAATTACGAGGTTAGTTTAGGAGGCATTAGGTTAGGTAGGGTAACAGTATTAGGTAATATAAGTAGGGATATTAGGCTTAGGTTAGGTAATAGGTTGAATTCAGCGTTCTAGGTGCGGTTACCAGGGTTGGGTTAGTTTAATATAAGGGGTTATGGATTAGGTTAGGTTAAGATTAGGGTTATATATATACAGGCAAAGTTAGGTTAGGAGTATAGATCTTAGGCTTAGGTTAGGTTAGGCTTAGCGTAGGTTGGCTATATAGGTCTAGTTCGGTTAAGGTTAGGGAGTTTAGAATAAGATTTAGTTCGGTTTTAGGTTGTGTAGTCGGTTTGCGTGTTATTTGTTGTGGGTGTTTTAGGTTAGTCGTTAGGTTGGTTAGTTTATAGGAGCTTAGGTTAGCGTTGGTCTGGGTTAGGGTGTTAGTATATGAGGTAAGGGTTGTTAGTGTGTGGTTTAGGGTTTTAGGGTTTGGGAGTTATATAATAATAAGTGTTTTAAGGTTTTGTATGCTGTTTGTTTTAAGGTCTCTTAGGTTGGGTTTAGGTGAGTTAGGGTCTTAGTTAGGTTACGGATTAGTTTAGGGTGGTTCGGTGTTTTTAGGTAGGTATTGGGTTAGGTGTTAGGGTTAGGATAATAATTTATGGGCTAGGTTAAGGCTTAGGTTCAAGGGTTTTAGGGTTAGGTTAGGTTTAGTGTTTAGGTTTTAGGTTAGGGGTTTGATGGTAGGTGTTTAGGGATAATAAGATAATTAGTTTATTGTTAGGTTTGTCGAGGGTTCGGTTTAGGTCGTTGAGTGGATTTATGGTTAGGCTTAGGTTTAGGTTTTTGATGGTAGGTAGTTATGGTTAGGGAGGTTTAGGATCTAGGGTTACGGAGAGAATTAGGTTAAGGTTATGGTTAAAATATAGAGAGTTCGGCTTAAGGGTTCGGGGGGTTGGGTTAGGTTAAGAAGTTACGTTAGGTACCTTTTCGTTAGATCTACGGTTAAGGTTAGGTTGCAGAGAAAGCATTTAGGTTATGGTTAGGTTTAAATAAATAAAGTTGAGGTTAGGTTACGGTTTAGGGTTTGGTACGGGTATATGGGTTAGGTTAGGTTTAGGTTAAGGTTAGGTGGTTAGGTTAGTTTGTTTAGTTTTAGGTTAGGTTTTAGTTAGGTAGGTTAGGTTTAGGTTTGAGGTCGTTAGGTTAGTATTATTGGGTTAGGTTATTTAGGTAAAAATTGGCAATGTTTAGGTTAGGTTAGTTAAGGTTAGATTATTAATTTTATGGTTAGGTTAGGATAGAGTTAGGTTAGGTTAGGTTATGTTAAAGTTTTGAGGTTAAGTTTAGGTAGGTTAGGTTGTTAGGTTATTTTAGGTTGCCCGCCTTAGGCGTTAGGTTAGGTTATGGCTTACGGGGTAGGCTTTCATGTTAGGTGTTAGTGTTATGGTTGAGTTTGGTTAAGTTAGTGTTAGGTTTAGGTCTTGGTAGGTTAGGGTTTTGGTTAGGTTAGGTTAGTTAGGTTGAGTTAGGTTAGGTTATGGTAAGGTTTAGAGGTTAGGTTAGGGTTGGTTGGTTAGGTTAGGTTTTAGGTTTATGGTAGGTTAGGTTGGTTAGGTTAGGTTAGGCTTTTAATGTTATTGACGTTGAAGGGTTTCAGGTTAGGTTTCGGTTTATGGTTAGGTTAGGTTTATGTTAGGTTTAGGTTAGTGGTTAGGTTGAGGTTTGGATTTAGGATTAGGGTTAGGGTTTAGGTTAGGTTAGGTTAGGTAGTTAGGTTAGTTAAGGTTTAGGTTGAGGTATATTTTGTGTAAATGAATAGGTTTTAGGGTTAGGTTAGGTTTATGTTTAGGTTAGGTTAGGGTATCTATTGTAGGTTTAGGTTTAGGTTTAGGGTTAGGTTGTTAGGTTGGGTTAGGTTGTTAGGTTAGGGTTAGGGTTAGGTTTAGGTTACGTTAGGTTAAGGTTAGGTTAAGGGTTGTTTAGGTTAGGATCAGGTATTGTTACGGTTAAGGGTTTGGTTAGGTTTAGGTTAGGGATTAGGTTAGGTTAGGTTTAGGCTTAGGTTTAGGGTTGTTAGGTTTAGGTTAGGTTAGTGATGGTTAGGTTAGGTTTAGCGAGCTAGATTAAGGGCGATGTGTTTAGGTTAGGTTAGGTTAGGTAGCGTTTAGTTAGGTTTAGGTTTAGGATTAGGTTAGGTTTAGGTTACGGTAGGTTAGGTTAGGTTAGGTTTAGTTGTTTTGTATTCTAGGTTAGTGTTAGGTTAGTGTTAGGTAAGTGGCAGGTTTGTTTCATGGGTCTAGGTTAGGGTTGGTTAGGCTTAGTGTTTAGGCTTAGGTTAGGTTTAGGTTAGGGTTTAGTGTAGGTTAGGGTTTTTGGTTGGATTTGATTTTTAGGTTTGTTGTTTGTTTTGGTCTGGGTGGTGAGGTATTGTTTTTTAGGCGTTAGGTTGTGTATGTGGTTGTTAGGTGTGTTAGGTAGGTATGTAGGGTTTTAGGTTTGAGTGTTGAGGTTAGGGTTGGGTTTGTTAGGTTAGGTTAGGTTATAGGTTATGGTTAAGTTAGTTAGGTTAGCGGTTAGGTTATGGTAGTGTAGGTTAGATATGGTAGGCTTAGGTTAGTAGGTGGTTAGGTTAGGTTAGGTTAGGTTAGGTTAGGTTAGGTTAGTTAGGTTAGGTTAGGCTAGGTTGGTCTTAGGTTAGGTTAGGTTTTAGGTTAAGGTTAAGGTCTATCCTAATGGTTTGGTTTAGGTCTAGTTAGGTTAGGTTAGGTTTTAGGTAGTGTAGTTAGGTTACGGTTAGGTTGAGAGTTTACGGTTTGTTAGGTAGGCTTAGGTAGGTTATGGTAGGTTGGTTGGTTTAGGTTAGGTTAGGTTTGTTAGGTTAGGCTTAGGTTAGGTTTTGCGGAGTAATGTTAGTTAGGTTAGGTTACGGTTAGTTTAGGTTAGGTTAGGTAGGATTAGGTTAGGGTGTTGTTGGTATTAGGTTTAGGTGGTGTTAGTTTTCAGGGTTTGGGTTTAGGTTTATGGTAGGTTAGGTTTAGGTTTGGTTTAGTTTCTTTGTCGGGTTAGGGTATGTTAGTTGTTAGTTGAGTTGTTAGGTTATTGGTTTTTTTAGGTTGGAGGGTTTTATGGTGTTAGGGGTTAGGGTTGGTTATGGTTATGGTTAGGTTAGTTTAGGTTTAGGGTTGGTTGTTGGTTAGGTTATTTGTTAGCTTCGGTTGAGGAGGGTTTTTGTTATTTGGTAGGTTGAGTTGGTGTGTATTGGTTAGTTTAGGGGTTTTAGTTATTTTTCGGGTTGTTTTGTTAGGTTAGGCTTTATGTGTGTTTAGGTTTGTTGTGTTGGTGTGAGGGTTATGGTTATTGTAGTGTAGTTGGTTAGGGTTTTTTAGGTTTGTAGGGTTTTAGGTTATTAGGTTATGTTTTTGTGTGTTGCGTTTGTTATGGTGTAGTTTGTGGTTTGGGTTTGTGTAGGGTTGATGGTGGTGGGTTAGGGTTAGTTGTTTTGGTGGTAGTGGGTGTTTGTCGTATTGGGGGTTTGTGAGGTGTAGGGTGTTAGGTTGAGTGTAGGTTACTTGTTTTGTTGTGTCCGGTTTGTTAGTCTTTTAGGTTTTTTGTTGGTTAGTTAGGTTGGGTGGTTTTTAGGTTAGGCGTTGAGGTTACGGTTAGGTTAGGTTGAGGGCTAGGTTACGGTAAGGTTTATAGGTTTATGAATAGATGGTCTAGAGGTAAAATGAGGTTAGGTAGAAGGTTAGGTTAGGTTGTTAGGTTAGGGTTAGGTTGGTTATAGGTTATGGTTATGTAGTGCTTGATCTAATAAATTCATAGTGTATGGTTGTTATGGTTCTTTGGGTTAGGTTATGGTAGGTTAGTTTAGTATAGGTTAGGTTAGTTAGTTAGGTTAGTGTTATGGTTATGGCTTGGAGGCTGTTTTTAGGGTGTTGTTTTAGGTTAGTTTTAGTTAGGTTTAGGTTTAGGTTAGTTATTTAGGTTAGGTTAGTATGTTTGGTTAGTGTGGTTAGGGTTAGTTAGGTTAGGGGGTAGGTTGAGGGTTTGGTTTTTAGGTTAGTACGTGTTAGGTTAGGTTGGTTTAGGCTTAGGTTGTGTTGGGTTAGCGTTGGTTAGGTTAGGTTATGGTGGTTTGGTTCGGGTTAGTTTAGTGGTTTAGGTTAGGTTATTGGGGTTAGTGGGTAGGGTTAGTAGGTTAGTTTGGTTGATTTAGGTGTTAGTGTAGTGGTTAGGTTGGGGTTGTTGGGGTTGAAGGGGTTGTGGGTTATATGGCTGGATTTAGTATTATGGCTGTTTACGGTGGTTGTGGGTTGAGGTTTAGGTTAGGGTTAGGGTTTGTAGTGTCGTGGTTCGGTTATGGCGTGTTAATGGGTGTTGTTCGGTTGTATGTTAGGTTTAGGGTTTAGGGTTTAGGGTATAGGTTAAAGGTTAGATGGGTTTGGTTAGGTAGGTAGGTTAGGCTTTCGGTTCAGTTATGGTAGGCTTGGTTGTAAGTTAGGTAGTGTTGGTTAGGTTAGTTGGTAGGTATGTTAGTAAGGTTAGGTTTAGGTAGGTTAGGTTAGGTTTTAGGTTTGATTAGGTTAGGGTTAGGTTATGTTAGTTTTATTGGTTAGGTTGTTAATGTTAACTATACATAAATGGTTGGTTAGTTGTTTGGTTTGGTTAGTTTAGGTTAGGTTAATTGCTGGTTAGGTTATGGTAGGTTAGGTTAGGTTGTGGGGGCATGCGTTAGGCTTAGGTTAGGTAGGTTCTTATCTCTCTCTTGTTTTGGTTGGTAGGTTAGGTTTAAGTTAGTATTAAGTTATGTTATTGTTAGGTTAGGTTAGGTTAGGTTTAATGCTAAGAATTAGGTTAGGTTAGGTTCAGGTTAGGTTAGGTTAGGTTAAGGTTAGGTTAGTTAGGTTAGCGTTTAGGTTAGGTTAGGTTAGGGTAGGTAGTTTATTTACTGATTTTGTAGGTGTACGCTAGGTTTAGGTGTAGGTTAGGTTAGGTTAGGTTATGGTTAGGTGGTTAGGTTTTAAGGTTAGGTAGGTTAGGTTAGGATTAGGGTAGTTGGTTAGTTGGTTAGGTTAGGGTTAGGTAGGTTAGGTTAGGTTTTAGTTTAGGTTAGGTTTAGGTTTAGGTTAGGTGTAGGTTAGGTTGGTTTAGGTTGGTTAGGTTAGCAATATTTGTTAGGTTTAGTTTAAGGGGGTATTAATTATGGTTAGGTTAGGTTAGTTATGGTTAGGTTAGTTAGGTTGTTCGGTTATGGTTTTTAGCTTGAGGTAGTGTGTTGACCTGTTTAGTTAAAGGATTTATATAGAATGTTAGGGCTTAGGTTAGGTTAGGGTTAGGTTAGGCGTTTAGGGGTGTTAGGTTTAGGGTGTTAGGTTTTGTGTGTGAGGTGTTAAGGTTTATTATTCATTTTTAAGTAATGCATAGTTTAGGGTTAGGGAAACTGCTGGTTATGCAATTGGTTGGTAGGTTAGTTAGTTAGGTTTGGTTAGGTTGGGGTTAGTTTTATGTTTGGGTGTTTTTTTTGGTTAGTTTGTGTTGGTTGTGTTGGGTGGGGTGGTGTGGTTTTGGTGTGTTGGAATTTGGTCTAGGGCGTATTTATATGAATGGGGGTGTGTCCGTTACTGTAGTACCAGTGAGTTATCTCATTTGTCAGCCTACCGTAAGATAGGTGTTTGAAACGCGGAGTGGAGCTGGCGTGGTGAGGCATCGATTTTAAAGGAGAGATCGCGAAGTCAGAAAAAGATGGTTATATAGATTGTATGTATTAAAAAGGGAAATTAAGAAATCTAAGTTATGTAAACAAAGCGTTGAGAGATAAAACAACAAAAGGTATCTGGATGATTAAAGGATAGAGTTAGGATTAAGAAATTTAAGGCTTACAGGAATTGGTTTAGGGTTCGGTTAGGTAGGCTTAGGCCTTAGGTTAGTTAGGTTTAGGTTAGGTTTAGGGTTGGTTGAGGTTAGGTTAGGTTAGTTAGGTTAGTGTCGTTAGGTTAGTTAGGTTAGTTAGTTTAGAGTTAGGTTATGGTTTAGGTTTAGGTTGGTAGTTAGTCGGTGGTTGGTTAGTTTATTAGGTTTGGTTGGTAATACTAATTTAGTTAGATGTTAGTTTACGGTTGTTTGGTTGGTTAGGTTGGTTAGGTTAGGTTAGGTTGTTCGGTGTTAGGTTAGTTAGTTAGGTTAGGTTTAGGTTACGGCATAGGCGAGGTTGGGTTCGGTTAGGTTAGTTTAGGAGTTAGGTTATCGGTTAGGGTTATGTTTATGTAGGGTTAGTGTTAGGGTTAGGTTAGGGTTTAGGTTTAGGTTTAGGTTTAGGTTCAGGTTAGGTTAGGTTAATGGTAAGTTAGGTTAGGGGTTAGGTTAAGTTAGGTGTTGTTAGGTTAGGTTATTGGGTTTTATGGTAGGGTTATAGTTAGGCTTAGGTTAGGTTAGTTATGGTTAGGTAGGTTAGGTTAGGTTTAGGTATTATGGATTTAGGTTAGGTCTTGTTTGTGTGGTGGTTTGTTTTGTTTTTTCGTTGGGGGTTGGGTGGTGTGGTGTGTTTGTGGGGTTGTGGGGGTGGTTAACGGGTTCCTTTGGGGGGGTGGGTGGGGTTAGTGGGGTGGGTGGGGCTGGTGAGGTTGGTGGGTTTGGTGGGGTTGGTGGGGTTGGTGGGGTTCTGTGGTTGTGGTGTGTTTGTGGTGGTTTTGGGTGGGGTGTGTGTGGTTGGGGTGGGGGGGGGGTTTCGTTGTGGGTCCCGGGTTTTGTGTGGTAGGTTGTGTGTGGTGCGTGGGTGGGCTTGGTTGGTTTTTGGGGGGGTGTTGTGTGGTTTCTGTTGGGTGGTGTTGTGTGTAGTGGTGTTTGGGGTGTGGTTGTTGGTTGTTTTTTGTGGTGTGTTGTGGTGGGTGTTGTTGTTGTGGGGTTTTTGGTTACAAAGTTACATTGATGCTGTGGTTTGTGTTGGTGTGGGGTTTGTTGGGGCTGTGGGGCGTTGTGGTGGTGTTGTTTTTGGGTGTTTCGGTGCGCGTTTGGTGGAGGTTTTGGGGTGGGTTGTGTGGTTTTTAGGGTTTAGGTAGTTAGTAGTTAAGAGGTTTAGGTTAGTAGGTTTAGGGTCGGTTTTGTTATTTACGTTATGGGTTAGTTAGGTAAAGGTTTTAGGTTCGTTGTTAGGTTTGGTTGTGTTCATGTTATGTTGGGGTGTTAGGTTATGTTAGGTTAGGTTAAGTTAGGTTAGTTAGGTAGGTTAGGTTAGGGTATTTATTTTTTTTTTATAGGCTTGTAGGTGGTTAGGTTAGGTTAGGTTAGGTTAGGTAGTTTGGTTGTTAAGGTGTTTTGAGGTTAGTGGTTATGGTAGCGTAGTTATGGGTTTGGCAGGTTATTGGTTTTAGGGTGGTTTAGTGTTATCGAGGTTAGGTCGGGTTAGGGTTACGGGTTAGGTTAGGTTAATGGGTGTTAGGTTAGGTTAGGTTAGGTTAGGTTATGGGTTTACGGTTTAGTTAGGTTTGGTTAGGTTAGTTTAGGTTAAGGTTAGGTTAGGTTAGGTAGGTTAGGTGGGGCTTAGGATTAGGTTGGTAGGCCAGTAGGTTTAGGTTATGGTTTTAGGTTAGGGATTAGGTTGGTTAGGTTTGGTTTAGGTTTTTAGGTTATGTTAGTTAGGTTAGTGGTTTAGGCTTGGGTTGGTTTAGGTAGGTTAGCGTTAGGTTTAAGGTTAGGTAGGTTAGGTTAGGCTTAGGTTTAGGTTAGGTTAGGTTAGGTTAGGTTTATGGAAGATTGGGCAAATTAGGTTTATGGTTAGGAGGTTCGTAGGTTTTAGGTTAGGTTAGGTTAGGTTAGGTTAGGTTAGGTTAGGTTAGGTTAGGTTAGGGTTAGGTTAGGGTTGGTTAGGTTAGGTTAGGTTAGGTGTAGGCTTAGGTTGGGTTATGTTAGGTAGGTTAGGTTAGGTTAGGTTAGGTTTAGGTTAGGTTATGGGTTAGGTTTAGCTTAGGTTAGGTTAGGTAGGTTAGGGTAGGGTTAGAATGTTAGGGCTTAGGTTAGGTTAGGCGTTAGGTTGAGCTTTGTTAGGTTTGGTTAGGTTAGGTTAGGTCTAGGATTAAGTT
>JABUQX010025483.1:7500-19518 GCA_015478945.1 Trachelipus rathkii
ATGGCACGCGCCACTGCTCTCCAAGCTCCCCTCCTTTGGGTTTCCTTCTTCTTCTTTGCTTACTATGTCTAGCTTTCTTTCAAATATCAATGTCAGCTGTTTGTTGATGGAGCGACTTCTTTTTCGTCACATAGTGGTGTTCCTCAGGGTTCTGTTTTATCTTCTACTTTATTCCTGCTTTCATTCATGATCTTCTCACCTGCACATCTAACTCTATCCACTCATATGTCGATGACTTGACCCTTCCTTTTTCAACTCATATCAATTCTGCTCCTCTTTTACTTCTATGAATTGCCTCTCGTTTAATCTTTCCCGATTCAACTTCTCGCTGATCTGAATTAGAATTTTTCAGGGTTGGGTCGTTCAAGCTTGTGAAATTTATTCTTTAAAAAACCCAACTTCTACAAATCTCCTCTCTAAGACACTTAACTTTCCTATCTCTTTCGACGTTCTCTCGTCCTCTCCTGTTGACAATATAAACATCTTGGCCTAACATAAACAAAAAATGTTTTGAAAACACCTCAAATCACAGTGGTTGCTAGGCGGCCCATTCAAAGAAACTGGGAGTTTCTGTTTAGAGTGCGGACTTTTTTTCCCTCTTTTTAGTTACTCAACTATACAAGGGTCTCATCCGCCCTTGTAAGGAGTACTGCTCTCATATCTGTGGGGCGGGGGCTCTGTCATCCGGCTTTTGGATAGTGTCGAGTCAAAGGCCAAAAGACTTATAAACTGTTCTGTACTTTCTAGTTCACTTGAACCTCTATCTTTGTTTGCGGCGCGATGTTCGTGCTTTATCCCTTTTCTATGGTTACTGTAGAGGCAAGTGCTCGAGTGAAACTATCCACTCACGTACCACCAACTTTACGACGCCCTCGTAGCAACAAGGGGGTGCTGTGTCCGGCACATGAATTTTGTCGTTGATTGTTAGTAACCCAGACTGTTCGTTGCGGTGCTTCCTTTTTCTCTCCTGCCACCTCTGTTCTGTGGAATTCTCTTCCATCATATGTGTTTCCTACTGAATTTAATTTCCTCACTTTAAAGCCTGCGTCTGGGCTCACTGCGTTATTTGCGTTAGATGGATTTTTGAGAGGCGTTCAACACCCACTTCTTGAATAGGTTTCTGCCCGTGAGCGGCGGTGACAACTGTAAATAAATAAATAAATAAAAGGTTCTAATAAGAATTCCTTAAGCCAGCTGAAACCCCACAAGGAGAACCACTTCTAGAATGCATTTAAAATAGCATAACCAAGGAGCTTGCTAGCATTTTCCAAAAAAAAATAAAAAAAAAAAAAAAAAAAAAAAAAAAAGAGACAGAAAGTGGAAAGCCGCCTTTCTGCACCCCTGGCAAACGCACTGATAGTGAAACGATGTGTTTTCAGCAAATAAACGCTACTGAAGATGAGGATTTGGATACGTTAGACTTTGATAAGTTCATGGCCGAAATTGCATTGAACATCTCATTCACCTTCAAGGAATCACACCAGGGAACTCATCGTAAAAACTGAAGAGACAGTCATCAAGGAGCAAAGATAATTCAAATTTGCAGTCTGTGAAAGAGGAGATGAGGCTCTACGAAAACATGAGATGCTGCCAACAGAAGAGAATCCTTTCATGCGGTGGCATGAAATGGGCTAAGGGTTTCTTTATTATCAGTGTTGCCAGGCAAATCAATTATCAGCTCTCAATTCATCAGTTCGAGAAGAGAGCGTAATTTATAGTGTAGCTAGGTGAAATGTAAACACCTAAAAAGGAACAGTCCTCTCGCCAGATACTAGTGAAGCTTAATGTTTTTTGGCATCAACAATTTGTGAATCTTCTTGAATTTGGAGTATTGAATGATATCATAGTCTTAAAGGAGTTTTTAATTATGTCATGTTTGAGTATAGCGTTTTTTTATTTACTTTTCGGCTGATTAATTGAGGTCTCTTCTTCATTATTTTTCATTCCATCCTATTGTCGCTAGTTAAAGATCTTCTTGTAAATTGTAATCATGTTAAAACATATAAAAGCCAGTAGCTAAACTTTGTTAATAATTACTTGAAAAATGGAAATGGAATATTTTTTAAATAAACACAAACATAAAAGTTATTAATATTATATTTTATAATTTATTCCTTGAAGATACTAATTTTAATTTTTAAAATTAATATACTTTTTGGTCACAACCAAATATGAAATATAAATGACCAAGTATTTTTTGTACAGGGAATGCAATCTTGAGTTTCCTAGCAGTGCACAAATGTTCTATCTTTTTACTGTGTATTTATTATACTAATTAAAGTATCGGTATCGGTATCGGTATCGTATCGGCACCTAAAAAAATAGAGTATCGGTATCGTATCGGTACGGCCTCTTCTTCTGGTATCGGTACGATCCCTAATATATATATATATATATATATATATATATATATAATATATATATATATATATATTATATATATATATATTATTATTTATATATAATATATATATAATATATATACATAATATATATTATATATATATATATATTTTTTTTTTAAGTTGTCACCACATTATCAGTGCCGGGCAGAGCCTATTTCAAGGAGGGGTGTTTGACCATCAAGTTATTCATCACTAAACGCAAACTAACGCAGATGAAGCACAGACGCAGGCTTTAAAGTGAGAGAGATTAAATTCAGCAGGAAACAAAGAAGATGGAAGAGAATTCCACAAAACTGAGGTGGCCGGAAAAGAAGGAAGCACCACAGCGAACAAAGCCTGGAATTACCAATATCAACCACATAAACTCAATGCCGCCGACACAGCAACCTTGTGGGGCCCTTCTTTTTAAAGCCGCCCGTAGGGGCGTCGCAAGAGTGGTGGTTAACGCGAGTGATAATTCGAGTTTCCCTCGAGCAACCTGCCGCCTTGTGGTCACCTATAGAAAAGAGCATAAAGCACCACATCGCGGCTGCAAAGATAGAAGGGTCAAGTGAACTGAATAGTGCAGAGCAGTTTATAAGCCTTTTGCCCTTTGACTCGACACCCTATCCAAAGCCGGGTGAAACCAGAGCCCCCCAGCTATGAGAGCAGTACTCATACAAGGGCGGATGAGGCCCTTGTATAGCTGGAGCAACTGAGAAGAGGAAAAAAAGTCTCTCAGCCTAAACAGAACTCCCAGTTTCTTTGAGGCCGCCCTAGCAACCGTTGTGATGTGAGGTTTCCAAGACATTTTTTTGTTTATGTTAAGGCAAGGATGTTTATATTTGTCAACAAGAGAGGCGAGAGAACCGTCGAAAGAGTTAGGAAAAGTTAGAAGGTGTCTTAGAGAGGGAGATTTGCAAAAGTTGGGTTTTTAAAGAGAATTGAATTCACCAAGGTTGAGACGACCCACCCGGAAATCTATCCAGGTCAGCGAGAATAGAAATCGGAAAGATTAGAACGAGAGGCAATCTAGAAGTAAAAGAGGAGCAAGAAATGAAATGAGTTGAAGAATTGAATGGTCGAGTCATCGGCATCCGAGTGGATAGAGTTAGATGTGCAGGTGAGAAGATCATTAATGAAAAGTAGGAATAAAGTAGGAGATAAGACAGAACCCTGAGGAACACCACTATTGACAGAAAAAGAAGAAGAAGTGGCCCCATCAACAACAGCCGATATTGAGCGATTTGAAAGAAAACTAGACAATAGTAAGCAAAGAGAAGGAGGATAACCCAAAGCAGGAGGTGGACTTGGAGAAGCAGTTGACGCGTGCCATACCGTCCAAATGCCCTTGATATGTCCAGCGCCACCACTGCAAGTCTCCCGTAGTTCCTGAGTGCGGAAAACCATAAATCAAGTTAAATAGGAAAGTATATCGCCATAGACTTCCAGCGCCGAAAGCGGTACTGGCGATCGGAAAGAAGTGAATGAGACTCAGATGGTTAAAGAAAATGAGAGTTGATAGCTTTCAAAGATCCTTAGATAGAATACAGAGTGAGAGCTTAGGCGATGAGTTTAGAAAGATAGAGCGGCTTCTCTTTTTTCGGAATAGGTTGGCCATGCGTGCTCCAACACTGAGGGAAAGTATTAGTATTGAGACATAGAGAAAAATAGTTGAACGAGGGCGGGGTCAGCACGGAAGCACACTCCCTCACTATCGGGGAAGAATGCATCCGGGCCGCCCGCCTTCCTAACGTTCAAGATTTCAGGAGCCCATGCACCGATCAAATGTAATCACAGCAATGGCATAGGACACCTGAGAGAAGAAGGAGGGAGAGGAATGCAAATCGTCTAGGGTTGAGTTAGAGGAAAAATAGGAGTCCGAAGAGATTAGCCTTTTCCATTGGACGAATTAGCCAACAGAACCATCAGATCGAATAATAGGAGGAAAGACAGATTTACAAGAAGTTGTTAGAGATATTTTGGCAAGAGGCCAGAAAGATTTACAAGTAGGAGAATCAAGGCAAGTTTAGGCACTTTCGGTTTGATGAAACCCGCTTTGCTCAGACGAGCAGATATCCCTACAACGATTTCTAGCTGAATGAAAATTGCAAGAGTTGACTAGGAGAAACGAGATATGTTTTTCCAACCCCAGATACGCACTGTACTCCATCTAGCCTGCATGGCCAGAGAACTAGCACGATCGAACCATGGATTATGATTAGAGAAAGATTTGTCGAAGAAGGGAATGAACCTGCTCATCCCATAACGATTACAGCTCCCACCTTATCGGGCACGAAGCGAAGCGTGTCACTAGAGTCAAACAGTCTAAGTCATTCCGACATTACTTGCTAGCGAAATAGAAGTTATATTATCAAGGCCCCCAAATAGCCAGTTTAAGTACCAGAACACGCAAACGAAGAATGGAGCTGTTGGAGAGAAAGTGTTAAATTAAGGGATATAAGGTTGTGGTCAGATTTACCATAGGAGCGAAAGTGGTGTATTTAAAGAGAGACGGACTAGTGGTGAAACAATTAGGTCAGTGTGTTCGGAATTGGTTTGGACGATCCGGAATGTGTGTGGGTTCTTTAATTATGTTGCTCCAGATCGTTGAGATTGCTGAATGATTCGGCCTCCCTCCCCACCTAAATCAGTCATGAGAGGCCCCCAACCATTCAGTGTTGTGTACATTGAAAATCCCTAAATAGAGGACCTCAGTATTTTGATGAGAAGATATAACAGTGCTCGTGAGAAGTAGTAAGATATTCAAAAAGGCGTGAAACATCTGTTCTGTTAGGAGAACAGTAAAAGCAGAAGCATAAGAATATTGTAGTTGAAGGAAGACAAATTCTAAGTCAAAGAAATCAAACTTAGGATAGAGATTAAGAGATTTTTGAGAACAGTGTTAAATCAGGAGTGTTTATGTTTAATAGGCACATATATAATATATAATATTATATATAATATATTATATCTATATATATATATAATATATAATATATATATATATATAATATATATATATATATATTTATATATATATATATATATATTATATATATATATATATATATATATATATATATATATAATATTTATATATATATACGGTCATTACATTTTCCCAGCAGTTTTGAAGTGCGGGAATTTTTTTCGACGATTGAGGTAAAAAATTCAGATATAAAAATTTCTAAGCTCATTAATCTAAGGCGTTTCATAATGTTTGTACCGTTTTTAAGCCTATTCAGGCTAAGGAAACGTTTCTTTAGTGAACAAAGTTTGAACTAATGAACTAATTATTTTGAGAAATTTACTTTTCCCATATATGTAACTAAAGGGGAGGAGAACTCCCCTCAATTTTAGCACCGGTGTTGCCGTGAGCGTGAGGTAGCTCGGCACGCTGTCTGCCATGCATTCACGGCATCGTGTATATACCACAATAAGGAGGCTGGTTAAATAATAAAAAAGTGTTATGACGTCTACATCTTCATAATTCTGCTTTTGCATACTTTAATTTAAACTGAAATAAATGCCATAGTCTGCTAATTTTTATAAGCTTAGGTGTGAAGCCCAAAAATATATATTAAGTTTCTTTTTACTTTTTTGTTACTATTAACTAAATTGTACTTCTGAAAATACACCATTTATAAAAAGAAGGTTTGTCTTTTTAGTTAAATGTCAAATTGTCCCTTTTCACACATAATTTTCTTTCATTTGAAAATATCCTTTCATTCTAACTTTGTGATGGGAAAGTACATGATCATGTTGGCGTCCGCACAATTAGCAAGGAGGGGCACTTGCCCCCCTTGGAATTTGATCTACTTTAGGTGAAAGAAAGTACATATATATATATATATATATATATATATAAATATATATATTTATATATATATAATTATATATATATATATATATATATACATATAAGGAATATAAGATATAGTAGGGAGAGAGAGAGAGAGAGAGGTAAAGATGGGTACCGCGGTACATGTGTCGGGTATCGGGCGATACTTTTGTACCGATACCGGTATCGCCCAACACTTTTGAAAAGTACCGATGTAACGGTATCGCCCAATCAAATTTTTGTGTACCGGTACCGAAAACATCGGTACTTTTATTCGGCTCTTGTTTTGTGTATCTTGGCCATGGGGTGTTTTAGCAAGGTTTTATTTTTAATTTTTTTTTTTTTAATAGATAGTTATGAAATAATGTAGGCTTATTAATATTCTGTGGTAAAACTTTTGTTTTTAAATTATTATATGAAAAGTAGACCTCCAAATATCATATTTATAACTATGGACGAAATTATCAATTCTAGCGACACCAGCCGATTTCACTCCTCGATTTTCATGAACTTATAAGAAATGTTGTAAATGATCCGTAGTGAACGAAATTTTAAAAATAAATTTAGAAAATGAGCCTGAAAAAGTTATGAAGTTTTCATACCTCATGACTAATACTGCCAGATGCTTTAATTTATTAAAAAAAAAAAAAAAAAAAATTATATGCTTATATATACTTTGTTACTAAAGAATAAAGATATATTTTTACATTTCCAGCACTCACTGGTCGGTGGGGCACGGGGAGGGAAGTTCCATGTGCCATGCATTCATTTACCACAAGTGTTCCATGTGCCATGCATTCATTTAGCATCTAAAGTTACTATAAATGCTATTTAAATGCTCTAGCAGACTTTTTACTTATTTTTTTAAACCAAAATCACTCCATTCTTCCCATGGAATCAGTCAACAGGTCTCATATATATAAACAGGTATATATATATATATATATATATATATATATATGGTATATTAGAGTATATACAGTATATGTATATATATATATATATATATATAAGTTGTTATACAATTATTATATTTCTTATATATATGTATATATATATATATATATATATGTATGGTAATATAAGATATATATATTAATATATGTATACATATATATATATATATTAAATATTTATATATAGGTATATATATATATATATATATACATATATATATATATATATATATATATAGTATATATATATATATATATATATATATTTGTGTTTGTGTGTGTGCGTATGCGTGCGTGCGTGCGTGTGTGCGTGTGTGTCTCAGTTAATGTGCAACAACGGAATATTTCCGTAATGATGTCAATTATTAAGAAACTTGTAGGAATAAAGAGGGTCTCTGTATGCGAATTGCTCATGAACCTTCGAATTTCAATAAAACCGTGGTTCCGATAATTAAATTGCATTTTATGGCAAAAATTATTTAGGGTTCATAGAGACAGTCATCTCGATTCAAATGGTAGTTACCTCTCAATACACGCGGAAAATATATGTGCTGCTGCCGCATTAGTTGCCAACAAATGTGTTAGTTGTAATAGGGTTGTAAATATCGGGAATGAGAGCCGAAAAACCCCATGCTGTTTAAAGCTACTCATTACTGCCAGGTTACGATGAATAGTTGGCGATTTATAACAGAAATGATTTATAACTCGGTAACACATCCGTTTATTTATAGCAGTCCATACATAAGTAATATTTCGGTATAGTATGAAATCCTTTCCTGTAGTGTTCTCTCTGATTTATGTAGTACATTCTTCATCGTATATGCATGTATATATTATAGGTGAGCGAAATGTCTGCTCTTATTCCATACGCAAAGTTCAGTCCGTCTGATCCACCCTTGTCAAGTTGCCAATGTGATGATCTCATGTGGTCTGTGGGCCAAGCTTGAGGTCTTTGGCAGAGGAGATAATTTTAACTGATGCGATTGGTGTTATTTACCCAACGTAGACGATTCTTCGTGCCCCGCACAAATACTCCAGTTGAGTGAAAGGTCCAGATCTAGGAGGCCACTGAATAGGACCCTATGTTCTCATCCAGCTGTCGGAGTCTTACAGTTTAGATGATGCTGCACAGCCCTTGCGTGTGTGCTGGGCATCCTTCATGCTGGTAGTACAAATTTTGACACGTGCCTGTAATGGTACGTTACGAGGAAGGTCTGGCAAAGTAGTGTCCAGAAATTCTTGATTTCTTCATTCGTATTCTGTCTTTCTATGGTAAATGTCCGGCCCGATCAGTATATTATCTAGCAAGCAGTTCACACACATTTAGGGAGTAAACTACCTGGTGTCGTGTGCTGTAGGTGATATGCGGTGTTTTCCTCGGTCCAGTACCGATATTTCCACCCCCATTAATCGTGCCAATATTGGTTAAACCCGGCCTTCCGTCCACAAAATACGGAGCTGGCCGTCAAGTTTATTGTCAAACCATGGAACCGTCACATTTGGAGACTACGATAAAAGCTGACAACGTCGGATCGCACGGGATGCAGACCGTGCACAATGTGTGCTCTGTAATGAAAAATGTTGTACATATGTGAGATGCCCGGTACGATTCCTGTCTGCCGTAAGCTAGGTTGTTGTGTTGTTCCGTGGTATACATGAAAGTGCAAACTCCATGTCAGGGTAGCGGGTGGGAGTTGACTTGGGGTGGACGAGGTTAAATAGTGGAGTTGGTCGAACGCTTAATCTGAAAAACGCTGTGTAAATCTGTGCATTAATAAGTGAATGCGGTTCCAACGATCTGGATATCTCCGTCTAATACACCTCCGTAGCTCTGTGGGCATTCTTGCCTTCAAGAATAAACGCCTCAACCATATCCGTCAGTTCCTGGGTTGTATACATATTATTAGGCATAGTGTTATCGGATGTTAAAATTAAATAGCAGTGCTAAGACACACGATTATACATTCGTAAGTGCTCCGCTGACTGTTGTACGCTTATACTGGAATACCAATCCCCAACAGAGTAGTGTGTCATATTACCTTCGAAAATCATAATTTAGTTGGCTGCAATAAGTAGCAGATGTAATATTAATATTAGCATCATAAATGTAATATGGCCTTCATGGAGGCTTTATATGGTTTTAACGCCCATTCAGCTTTTCTGAAAGCTATTACAACTAACTATTGGTAGTAACTATTCGCCAGCTGACGACATTATGCTGGCAAAATATCTTGCCCACGAGGATTGCAGGAAACAAGCGTTTTGGATCTGATGACGGTCTCAACGGAAAACTACATAATTGCTGCCATAGAATGCAATTTCAGCCTCGAAACTACACGGTTTTATTGAAAATTCGGAGGTTCATGAGAAATTCGCCAAACGTGCATACGCGATAACCTATAATGATTAGCAAAATAACTCTCCGATTTAATTAAGACATCTTTTATTCAACAAATTTAATAATAATAATAATTGGGGCCATGCATTACGGAAATATTCCTTGTTGCATATTATATATATATATATTATTATATAATATATATAGAATATATATATATATATATTATATTATAATATTATATATACATATTATATAATATTTATTATATATATATTAATAATATATATAAATATATATATATATATATATATATATACATTATATATCCTATATCTATATCATATATATATATATACTATATATATATTATATATTATACATATATATATATGATATATATAATATATATAAGTATATATAATATATATATATATATTATATAGAATTATCTAAAAGAGATAGCAGACGAAACACATAAATCTATTTGGCCTTATAGTAATTATTTATAACTATTTATTGAATTCCATTTATCAGTATTGTTTTTCCACATATATGAAAAATGTATCGATGTACCGGCGATACAGTACCGAGTACCGGTATCACCCAAACGCTTTCACAAAGTACCGAGTAACACCGGTAATCAGCCATAGGGCTACTTTTCGAAGTACGCGATTGTACCGGTATCGCCCAACAATTTTCATGTACCGTGCCCATCACTGTATATACTGACTATGCAATTGTGCTGTTAAATTTTATACGGATTTAATCAAAATTTCTCATGTACCAATATTATTTATTTCTATTATCAAATTTATTTCTAAATATGGTTAAAACTTAAAAGCAACTTTACAACACCGAAATACTTCCTTCCTTCAATTCGGCAATTTCGAAATTTTCATAGCATACGAGCGTTTAGACCAGGGATGGCATTTTTTGGTGATTTTTTTGATTTTTTTAAAAAAAATCAGTTTGTGATTTTTTTTGATTTTTTTGATATTTTTGATTATTTGGATTCGTAACGTCACGCGAAATATAATTTGCAAGTTCCAAATTATATATCGCGTGATGTTACGAATCTGAAAAAATAGAAAAAAATAAAAAAAATCAAAAAAATCACATTGATTTTTTTTAACAAAAATCAAAAAAATCACTAAAATTGCCATCCCTGGTTTAGACCGTTTTCGTTTTTGTCATTTGTGCTTACGCTCGCTAAGAAATGCTTTCCCAGTTTTAGCACGAATTTTGTGCATAAACGATCACGATTTCATATAAAAGCTGCTTTTGTTTACAAACAATTGAAATCAGCTGATGTGATAGAGCACGTGGTTTTGAAATAAACAGAAATAAAAAAAATAACAAATGGTTTATATTGCAAATAATTGATTACCTATTGTGATGGAGTTTATCGATTTGGAAGAAATTAAATTTAAAGCTAATTTTATTGATGAAACATTCATCACAACACACAACGCAACCAAACGGACCTACCACTCCGCCATCTTGTTTGTTAACAAACTTTTCGTAAGAACGTGCTTAAATTCGGCATGCACGGGAAATATGGCAACCTTACAGAATTAAGGAAAATTCCTTACGTTTGGTGAGCAAATTTTTTCACCTATTTTTGCTACTAAGGTTTGACAAAAATGAACGCAAACTCGAGCATCTCTTAAGGCGGCTCCACACATGCGGAGTTTGTCGAACGCCTTTGCCAAAGCAATGCTGTTGCCATGTTTTGTATGGGTCAATTTTTTGGAGAGCTTTGCTCATTTTACGTTGGTTTGGCTGGCAAATATCATCAAAATTTTCGCTCGCTTGTGGAAAGTTTTGTGTAATTTTTTGGCAAAACCAAGCAAATGAGGCCACAAAGCTTGCCAAAATGACCATTACACACATTGGTGTTTGGCAAAGGGTTCGAAAAACTCCGCATGTGTGGTGCCGCCCGGGTGGAGTTCTGCTGACCTTTACGAAACGGGTTCGTAAGCAAAATAGTAGAAACGTGAAACGGCTTTATTTAGTATAATGATAATGGGCATAATGAGGTGACAAATATCGCATTTCTTTCATAAATCAGTTTGATACTAAAATCTGTAACCTTACTGGTAAGTTTTGACTAATATATATATATATATATATATATATATATATATTATATATAATATACTAATATATATATACATATATATATATATATATTATATATATATGATATATATTATAGTATATATATAGTACTATTAGTTTAAAATATATATACGTTATGAATTGATTCTGTTTATTATTCTTAGCTAACTTGATCATTCTCTCTTCTCTTGATCTCATTTCTTATTATTATTAATATATCTATATCAATATATATATTATTGTTAATTATATATAATATAGAATATTATATACATAAAGTTTATATATATATATAAATATATATAATATATATATAATATACATATAGTAATATAATAATATATATATATGGAAGGATATTGTGTTCGTGGC
>JABUQX010025484.1:5000-17500 GCA_015478945.1 Trachelipus rathkii
TTTCTACTGAAAATACACCTGCTTATGCATTGACAAATCTACATCCTTTCCACATGCTACTCATAACAATCGATGATTTAAAGGAAAAGACAGCTTCATTTTATAGTTTTTAACACTTAGAGGCATAAAAGAAGAGCTAGAACTTTGGTACAAAATGTTGGAAGGACAAGAAATTGAGTAGTGAAGAACTAAAAAGATCTGGTTGTCTCCCAAGTCTTAAAGGAGACAGAACTTTCCGTCGACGAAAAAGGTTTGATGATACTACTCGCTACAGCCCATGCAACACCAAGTACAGTAGAGCTCTCTTAGGCACTCTGCGAAATGATCAAGACTTTGGCTCTAAGTACTATGGAAAGATGACAGCTAAAACGGGCTGGCTATGATGAGTGTGCACAGAAAATTTGTTTGACAATTTTGATTATTTTATTCAACAGTACTTGATAAATTTGCCTTAAACCCCAAAGAAATTACTTTTTTAATATCAATTTTTGCAACTGCTCTATATTGTGAATTTTCCATCATCGCATATTGTATTTTGACACTTCTATTGTTAATAAAATATTTTATTTTGTAAAATGTATTAATCTTTAATTATCCATAAAAATTGTTCTATTATTAGTCTTCTTTATATATATATATATATTATAATATATATATTATTACATAATATATTATATATATATATATATTATATATATTTATATATATTATATATATATATATTATATATAATATATATATATAATATATAGTATATAACATATATATATATACATAAGAGGTGGGCACGATCCGTGTACTCGTTACTAACGGAACTAGTTTTTCAGTAACGGAGTAACGGACTCGTTACTTTTTCTTTCATGTAACGCTCCGAATAAGTTCCGTTATTTTTTTTCTCCGTTACTTTTTAGTGTCCGTTATATTTTGTTCGACTTTCTTTGAATGCTGATAGCCAATTGACCACCCCGATCAAGGTAAAAAAATCCTTTTATAATATATATATATATATATATATATATATATATAATTATATTATATATATATATAATATATATATATATATTATATAATATATATATATATATATATATATATATATATATATATATATATATATTATATATATTATGTAATATTATATATAATATATATATTTCAAAAGTCTCTAAGTGGGTTTAAACCCTTACCCTTTAGGATGTTAAGCCAAGAGTGTTATCCTCTCTCCATATATATAATATATATATATATATATATATAATATATATATATATACTATATAGTAATATATAAATATATATATATATATATAATATATAGTTATATATATATATATATATAAGGAATAAGGGGATTTGCATAGAATAATGAATAGGAAATGGTGGCCTTTCGTTACTGGAGTATATAATGTGACGTAAGAGGTGTGTGGGAACGACTTCGAAAATCTGCATAACATTGGCAAGTAATGAAGAGGTGATAGTGAATGTGTGTGGGTTTTGATGGTTCAAAGGAAATAGGTATTTGGGCACGAGTTCATTAGTAAAGGGAGAGGTAATGTGTAGAGCGAGAAAAGTTAAAGAATGTAAATCTGCAGGTATAGACTGAAATTACCAGTGAAATGATCCAAAAACGGAGCGAGATGGGATCTGATTGGATTGAGAGTTGTGTAACCAAATGTTTATGGAGAGCATATTTCCGAGGGATTTGGCAGAGAGCAGTAATAGTACCCTTTATATAAGGGTAAATGAAGATAAGGGTAACTGTAGAATTTATAGGAAATTACAGTTTATTAAGTAGTAGGGAAGATATTTACTTATATTTTGGTCGAAAGAATGCGTCCGAGTGCTGAAGGACTGAGGGAAGAACAAGGTGGCCTTTAAGGATTTGTTGGGGGTTGGGGGGGGTTGTGGGGTTTGGTTGGTGGTAGAGATGTGTGGAATCAAATCTTTACATTTGAAAAATGATTGAGAGAAATGAGGGAGTAGAATTATATATATTATATTTAGTTGGTTTGTATTTGAATAATACAGGCCAATTTAAATGATTAATTACTGAATCTCTATTGGCAGGTGTTATGATATATGTGGTTGGTGGTAAGTTTCTGAATGAAATCAAAAATATATGACGATAGTAAAGCGTGTGTTAGAATATATATGGAGTTGAAAGTGATTGTTTTTAATATTACTAATAGCGATGGTGAGCCAGGGATGTGCTATGTCTTCGTGGTTATTCAATATGTATAATATGGATGGGGTTTATGAAAGAATAAGAGGTAGGATGGCAGGGGATGGTGTGCTAGAATCCAGGGTTGTGGAGTTGTTTCAAAATTTTCCGACTCCAACTCCGACTGCAACCCTCTTCAAAAATTACCGACATCCGACTCACTCTCTTCAAATTACTGACTCCACATCCGCGACTCCGCTCCACAATCTCCGTTAGAAATGATGAGATTAAGAAGAATTGGAGGATGCCCTTTACATGGGTCCTGTCTGTGTTTGCGGTCGTTGGATGTATGATGAATCTGGTCAGTGTTCGTCTTTGCTAAGTCCGAGGTCGGCAGGTTATTCCTATCAATGGTACGATAGCAGTTCTGCAGAGGTGCCAATCTCTGGCGTGTCTAGGTTATCTGGTTAGACGTTGACTTGCTTGGGGGCTACGTCAGGTCTTAACGATCTCGTCAGTGGTGTAATGATGGCGCTAGTGGAGGCCCTCTCGGTGGTAGAGGTCGTCGGTCCTCCGAGTGCCTGGAAGGGTAATCCGGGCTCTCGGTCTAAGTCGGGGCTTAGCCCGGTGGTTAGGGAGTCGTAGTATCTCGGTGTCTTTGGTCTTGCGTCTATATATATATTATATATTATTATATATATAATTATATATATATAATATATACGTATATAATATTTATATATATATATATATATAGGTGTGAGGTAGTATATTTATATATATATATAGCTTATATATATAATTATTACTATATATTATAATATAGTAACCTGATTAACTAATTTATACTTTGCGATGATTTTGGTTTGTTTGTGGTGAATTCCTTGAGAGAAAGTTTTGAGAGGATTGGTAGAGAGATTTTACAGGGTGTGTAAAAGAAGATTGTTTAAAGTAAGCGTAGATAAGAGTAAGGTTATGGTTTATGTAAGGAATCAGTACCCTCGTTGTGATGGTTTATATGTATGATGGTGAGCAAGCTGGAAACAAAGTGGCCTGGGTTTAAAATATTTATGTATATATGTTGGATAAAAATGAATCGGAATGATGCAGAAGTGTGGTGGAAGTTGTTGAATGGCAGGAAGTGGCTAGTGAATTAAATCGTTGGTGGATGCAAAGGACTAAATCCTGAGTGCGTCTAAGGGTCTTACATGAAGGTGATAATGTTTTTTTTTAATATATGATAATGTTGGATAAATCTTAATATAGCATAAAACCAATAATGCTTAAGATACCGTAAATCTGTGTCATATTGAAAAGCATAAGAAGGTAAACAGAGAGCTAACAGGAGTTAACGGCAACTTTTGAGTATACTTTTCTTCAAGAAAGAAAACGTGAAATAACATAAACGCACTCGGTAACTCTTTTTCCGAACGTATCACAGGAGTAACTGATAACGGAAGCTATTTTTTGAGGATATACGATTGCACCACCACCTATACTAGGTAATAAATTATATTGAGCCGCCTGAATACTTATTTTATTACCTATTAGTATAATATATATTATATTATATTATATATATATATCATTTATATATATATATATTATATTATTATTAATACATAATATTTATATATATCATATATATATACATATATAATATTATAATATTATTATTATTTTTTATATATTATTATCTTTATATATATATACATATATATATAATTTATTTACATTATACAATATATTATATATACTATTATAAATAAATATATATATATATATATATATATATATATATATATATATATTATAAAATATATATATAATATATATTATAATATATTAATATATAATATTAATATTTATATAATTAATATGATAATAAATCAAAAAATTAAGAACCTTTCAATAAAGATTATTAGTATAAACATTTTACTTAATAGTATATAATATAATATTATATTTATATATATAAATATATAATTTAAATTATATATATAATCTATTATATATATAATATATATATATATAGTATACATATATATTATATATATATACGTATATATATTATATATATATATATATATATATATATATACTAATAATAAATTAGTGTATTATAATATATGGATCATATGATAACTAATAATAAGTATAAACAAACCTCGTATATCTGCGACTATATATATTGACGCTATATAGTAATACATATTATAGTATATATCAGTAAATCTTGATAATAACTATAATATAAGGCTATATAAATCTAGTATTAGTATAATGTATATACCTTATAGTATTATTATAGAGTATGATATATATATAATATTATATAATAATTATATATATACTAATATATATTATATATATAATATATATCTATATATATATATATATATATATATAATATATTAGTAGTAATATAATCATAGTGATATAATATATTATATAATATATATATAATATACTGATGAGACTCTATAAATGTTTTAAAGCTGCCCCTAAGCTTGGAACGGCGCCGCACCATTGAAAGTATATAATATATATTACAATAGGTATATATATATAATATTAAATATATATTATATTTAATATATATTATATATCTTATAGTATAATATAAGTATATATATATATATTATGATATATACGTCATATATATATATATATATATATATATAAATTAAATTTCTATTAACCTTTAACTGCTATAAAATTGAATTTTAATTCTTAAGCTGGCTTTTCATAATTTTTAAAATTTAATTAACTTAAAATATTGCAATTTATTGAATTTATATTTAACATAGCAACATTCTATTAAAAAATTAAAATTAATTTTTTTTAAAGGGGGGTGCAACCTATTATTAAGTTCAGTGCCCCAATTTTTCACCCCTTAAACCAATGGACATAAAAAATTCGGAATATCAGCCATTTTTGACCGCTGATAAACCAAACTGGTAGATTATTTGCCCTTTAAAACGGTTTTTTCTGGTGTTTTTCTGTGTCTGTAGTCTTCTTTTCAGGATTTTTTCAATTTTCAAAACCCATGTTTTTGAAATTTTTCGAATCAACTCCCAGAATTTTTTCCGAAATGACTTCCAAAACTTGAAATATGCATAGATGGTCCATTATCTACAAAAAAAATCACGAAGTACCTTTTTCGATTTTTTGAGTTTTTTGTGCTCAGCGTTGTCCAATTTCAAAACCCACTTTTTTTGGGGATTTTTACGAAAGTGAAAAAATTGCGATAAATTTTTTTCCTGTTTTCGAAGGCGAAGTGGATAAAACTCCTTCAGAGCCTATTTTAGCTAGGGAGTGCACATTTATTCACTTAGATTAATTGTTTTTGTATATGTATTAGTGTTTGGATTCGTTTTTGAACACACATTTTTCAAACAATAAAAATTGATATTAAAAAAATCTTGAGAGGTATACGAAAAACATTAATCTAAGTAAAAAAAGAGCGTCCTCGGTCGCCGACCTAATACGAAGCCTCTGAAGTTAATAGTCGTGATGTTGATCGACGGTAGAAAAAAAACTCGCTTCTCAATATTATCACTTTTTTTCAGAACGTTTGATATTTTCGGAAATGAATAAATTGATATCTAATTTTCTACTCATCCGATCAACATCAAATTTTTTTGGGCTTGTATTAACGGGGAGATGCATCTTTTTTACTTGATAATCTTTTTTGTATACTCAAAGAAAATTTTTAAAATTTCCAAAAAATTTTTTTTTGAAAATTTGTTCCAAGAACAAATCCAAAGCTAATGCATAAACCAGAACTTATAGATGTCTCTCGATGAGGGTAGGCTGGAAATGTAGCGGTCTATCTCGACAGGTTCTTCTCGATTATATATGCCCTAAAAATTTCATCTACTTCGCCTAAACAGAAAAAATTATCGCAATTTTTCAAATTTTAAAATCCAAAAAAGAGGGGGTTTGGAAATTGGTGGACGCTGAGCAAAAAACTCAAAAAAATCGAAAAAGGTACTTCCGTGACTTTTGCAATACCTCAAGTTTGAAAAGTCATTGTCGAAAAAAATCCTCTAGGAAGTGTGATGCGAAATAATTGACAAACCATGGGTTTTGAAACAGAATGAATATTTGAAAGAATTAACTACAAGACCAGAGAAACACCAAAATAAAGGGGAAACAACGTATTATGAGGGCAATAATAGATCTACAGTTCTGGTGTTTATGAGAGGTTCTAAAATCGGTTGATAACTTCCGATTTAATGTCCGAGTTTTAGGGGTGGAGTAAAATTGGGCGTAGTAGAGCCCAATGAATTGGACCCATGTCCTCTATTAACATATTCCTTATAAATTATTAGTTTTTCCAATGTTTTAGGAGTAACTATTTTTCTTCTATGCCGTTATGATTAGCCAAAAAATAATAGAAATAATGCATCTTGATTTGCTCTTACAGCACTCCTGTGTTGGCTTCTAAATAGTGATCCAATTTTATTCTAAGTTTTCGTTTTTTTTTATTATTTTTCTGATGATTTTTTTTGACATCCTGTAGAAACAAGAAATAGACATCGGATTCAGAATCCGGATTCGGAATCGACTCCGAATCCCGAATCCGTATGTGTAAAAATGCTCGAATCCGAATCCGAATGCCGAGTCCAAGCACCTTCGGATTCGAATCCGAACCCGAAATCCGTGTGTGTGGAAAGGCTCGAATCCGAATATCCGATACGAACGTGGAAAGGTTCGAATCCGAATCCGAATTCCGGATTCGAGAGCTCGAAATCCGGATCGAAAGTCCGAATTCCGATTCGATTCGCCCATACAACTGATATATATGATGTATATATATATAAGATATTATATATATATAGTATATATACTAGGTATAATAATTTTATAAAATATCTGTCGATAGGAATCCATTAATTATCATAGCACAAATAAATACAAATATCACTATAAGTATATGGACATAGTATATATATATTATATTATATATAATACTGCTAATCAGTGGCTACCCATCACTTCCAACGTAACCTATAAGCGTCAAGAATGAGATAGAATTCCTCCGATTCCGATGGAAGACTACATCCCACTTAATCCTAAAAGTCTCTCCTCCTCCTACTTCACATTATTTGCTCGCTGGCAGTAGAGGCCGAAGGGTTTATGACCAAAGGTTAATTTTAAAAAAAAAAAATGGCCCTTCTGGAGAGCGCAGAGCATGTTGCTAATTTAGTGCCTTTTTAGCACCAAAAACAGTGTTTTTGCTCGTTAATTGTACATCATACAATGCCAAAAATTTAGTATCTTTGCAAAAAAGATATGCGACAACAGACGCGCATTTTAAAGCTTTTTTTTTTTATTACTTGTAGGTTTATCGATTTTTAGTGTTTATTTTATTTGTATCAAATATGGGCATTTTTAACGCCTTTTTTGGCATCAACATTTTGAGTTGGCAACGCTGGTCGAGAGTCTAGAATCGAACTCTGACTCGAGGGAAAGCCTGAAATGGAATTAGTATTGGACAAGCAAATAATGGACGTGGCCTTTTAATTTCTTTGATATTGTGTGTTTGAATTAAAGGAATTTTGTTCTTCGTTAAGACCTTGTAAAGAAAGAGTGCGTGATTGGATTCTTTCATTTACCGAGTTATTGAATTTATTATTAGTTTGTGTGATATGTAAGTTGTTGTGTGTGTGTGTGAGTGTGTGTGTGTGTGTGTGTGTGTGTGTATTTAATTATCTTAACATATGTATTGTGTGTTTGTGATGTAGTTTTTTAAATGGTTAAGTAGAACATTTATTAATATATATATATTAATATATATATATAATATAACATAGTATAATATATATATATATATATATATATATATATATATATATAATATATATATATATATAATATATATTATATATATATATATATACTATATAGTATATATATATATGCCAACTACTACCAAAAGCAATGATATCTCGAAAACAACGATAGGTACAAGAAAACTGATAAACATATAATAATATATATAATAATATTATCATACTATATAATATATACTATATATACCAGATATCAATATATATATATATATATATAGCGAAGCAAGTCGATTTTATGAAACTTGTTTAAAAGGTTTGAAATGACCTTTTTAGACAGTGAAAAACGGTTAAAGAAACCAGAGAGAAAAATATAACTAAGAAATAAATTATGAAATCTCCAAATTTCATTTTTTTTTATAACATCTCTCTATGGAGGACCCTTATCGATAATACCGACAACATTCAATTTTCATGAAATTTATGTGAAATGTTTGAAATAAGCTGTAAAAAAGAAAAAAAATGCCACTGAAAAAAGGTTGTGACGTCTCCAAATTTGATATCTATAACATGTAGAATTAAATCTTATTATCAGATGCTTCTTTTTTTATAATTTTTATATGCTTGTTGAAGAAATATTTTACTTCCGAACCACTTATTGATAGGGGGGGGGGTATTGGAGGGAGACTATGCTGTTACATGGCTATGAAGGGGTGCCCCTAACTCCTAAGGATGGATCTACAAAACTTCTAGCAGCCCAATGGTGACTATGGATTCCTTATGCTGGATAGTGGCTGCGGGCAGAAGTACAGGTCCACTCACTGACAATCGGAAATCATAAATTAACATGTAGATGCAGGATTTGCAGATGCTATGAAACTTGCTCAGTCTATACATCAAAGAAGCCCATTCTAGGAGGAGCAGAATAACTCAACTTGGAGGAGAACCTTTAGGGCATAAATTGAAGTCTGAGGAGTCATCTGTGGTTGACCCTATAATCCCAGCTGCGCCTCTTGGTTTGGGCAGGGAAAAGTCTAGGACTCTAGGTGTACAGAAGCTGGTTCTTGACCTCCGACCAAATCGTGTCTGCGGTATACAGAGAGTACATGAGCAGTACCAAAGCCACTCCCGAGGGGGACTTAGATAGACCATGAAATAGATTGTGAATAGGTAACAAATAGTAACATCACATTCAACCTCATGTAAGACTTTTTAACTGTGCAAATGCGTCCTGGCCCCATCATAATTGTGTCTGGGGAATCTCGTCTTTCACATATGAAAAATAGGGTCACACCTCGTGACAATGTAATCTGTTTTATGAGTAACAATCTTGTAGAAACAAGGATCAATAAGCGCCATTCACGCAAGATGTATAAATGTTCCCAAGCTTCTAAACTGCAGGCTTAAATGAAGCGGGGTGTTCGGGTTTTTTAAGAAATATTGAATTGATAAAGTACTAAAGATCTGATAACACCATAAGTTACTATTTCAGACTAAAAACAAATTATTACAATATTTTTGTTAAGTAGCGTCATAAATTCACTACTGGAGAGATTATTTGACTAGTTAACATCAGATCTTCCAAGTCCCTAAGATACCAGAAAACCGCATCCGCATATACGATATGTTGATGGCTAGCATTCTTACCTTTCTACACAATCTCAAACAAAATTGCCAATTTTGCCAACTTTAACAATTTTGAAATACATTCCTTACTTAAATATATACACTTCTTTTGAACTTTTCCTTTTTTTAATATCAAAGGCAAATGCTTGCCTGATTAGTTTGAACTGATATAGCATAAGTCCGAAGCAACAGAAAGTAGTGATATATTTATACTCATACTCAAGCTAGTTAGAATAGGTTACTTTAGGTTAGGTTAATCTTACTACATGACTAATCTTTGTTTCTTTAATTTGCTAAAACAAAAAAAATTAATTTTTCTGCCTCATGCTACTTGGCTTATCATAATATACTACTACTACTACTACTACTCCTGCTACTACTACTACTATTATCAAAGTTGTCAGCGAGGAAAAGGATCTAGGAGTATTATTAATTAATAAGGATTTAAATTTGCGAAACAATGTGCTGAAGCTGTTAAGAAAGCTAATAAAACTCGTTTTTTTTTGCCAGAAACTACCTATAATAATCTAAGAAATGTAAATAGTTCCTCTCTATAAAACGTTAGTTAGATCCTCGTCTGGAATACCACGTACAGCTTTGGAGTCTATACCTCAGAAAGGACATTTGAAAAAATGAACAGAAATTCAAAGAAAGGGCAATCAAATTGATGCCCAGAAACCTGAAGGGTAAGTCACACGAGCAACGACTAAGCAAATTAGGTATCCATTCTTTAGAGACAAGAAATTTTTTTTCAAAATACTAAATAAATTTGACAATATTGATACAGGCAATTCTTTAGATACGATTAATGAACGTACAGAAATAATGGTCATAAAACCTTTCTCCATAAACGATTTCAAACCAATATTGCAAAGAATTTTTTCACTTAACGATATAATTGAGAATCTGGAGATAATTATTCGTTATGAAATATAACAGCGGCAAAACAACGATTCATTCAAGAAAAAGTTAGTTCAATCCTTATACTACGATTTTTATTTTATAAAACAATAGATTAGTAGTGACCTAAATAAGGTAAAATCAGAACAAAGAATATTGAATCATTTAGTAAATGTTAAAAATACTCTTAATGGAATCGGGCACCCTTTCGCCTGTCCGTTATTTCCTACTTTAGGTCCATAACACCTTCTAAAAGACTATCCCATATTTATCTGAATCCTCCCACTTTAGCAGTAACACTATTTTCCTGTATCTTCAAGAAGTGAATATGTTTATAGCATTTTGATTTTGTTATGTAATCTAAGATATTACAATGCAGAATAAAATTTTAAAATTTTATTTAGTTTTTATCTTATTTTGACTGACTGAATATTCATTCGCCATTCAAATCTTCTCGCCTTTGAAACATATTATATGACGGCCCATGGTGCTGATTTTCAGCCCAGTGTGGGCTTCTTTGTGTGCCGTGGTGGGTCCTGTACAAAACTAACTCAAAAAAAAAAAATATATATTATATATATATATATAATATATATATATATATATTATATATAATATAATATAATATATCTATATATTAATATATAATATATATATAATTATATATTATTTATAATTATATATTATAATTATATATATATATATATATCCGTCACAAGACAAAAAAATACTCCCTTAAGTAAATTGGGTTATTTGTTAAGTAGGGGAATCTTTTAACCATATCAGAATATTAGTTTTACAAGATAATTAAATTATTTACCCTTTGAAAATAAATTTAACAAAACATGTTTGAAATATGTTTCACGAGGAGATATATATAATATATACTATATATATATATATATATATATATATATATATATATATATATATATATATATATATATTAATAAATATAATATAATAATATTAAATATCTATTATATATATATAAATATATATATATAATATAAATATATATAATATATATTATTATATATATATATATTAATATTATTATATAAATAATATATATTATATATAATATATATAATATTATATATATATATATATATATAATATATACTATATATATAATACTATATATATATATATATATCAGAAATATATTGTAATTAAGGAAACTAGTATGAAAACCACCCGAATCCCCCCTTCCCAAATCCGTCGGATCCCACCATTAAAATGCATCACACACGAGCATTTTTCTACGGATTGCGGAGACCACCTACCCCCCACACCCGTGAGTGGTAGTAAACTAATTAAATATTGCTTCATCATTATTATAAACCTATAAAAATGTTAGTAAAAAAGAAGCATGTGACAAGTAACATTAGTTTTACTGTTGCACAAGTAACTCAATTTTGAAGGACTTTCATAACTTTTTTCAAATTCATTTTATTACGTTTTTTTTTCCTTTTCAGCTCATTTTAAACATTTCATGTAAGTTTAAAAAAAACGGAAACTATATAGTTAGATTTATACTGTTATTTGTATACTGCATACAGTAATTATTTTCTCCATAGACAAATGCTTTAAAAATAAAATTTTATGCGCTTGTAAAAGTTTTTTGTTTTGTTTTGGGTTTCCAGTGCTTAAGGACCCATTACAACATTTATTCTAATATTCTGAAGCATTATAATATTATAACATTTGCTTTGATATTTGTGGGGAATAAAAATGTAACTGTATTGAGGCTTGTATGAACTTTATTTTCAGAGCAATATAAATAATAAAAAATAACAATGTTGATCTCAGCCTAATAAATCTGGATATGTAAGCCCTTGTTTTGATTATGTGTTATTAACTTCCACCTTAGCCGATTCGTTCGACGACAATTTTCTTAAGCACTCCTAAAATAAACGGTTCTTACAGGGATCGCAATGCTGATTGATTAAGAAAATAGTCTGTGGAAAGAGTGAAGAACCAACTCCAACCAAGAGATAAATCTTAAAAGAC
>JABUQX010025484.1:32500-45961 GCA_015478945.1 Trachelipus rathkii
GACGTAATCAAGAAAAGTCTTAAGCTACTAAGAATGCTGCTGGATGTATCGATGGACCACCGAAGCAGGAAATTATGAGGTTTTCAGGATCAAGGGTTTATCCCCGAACAATCCATAAAAGGAAAATTATTCCCTTAATAAAGGAGTTTAATAAAAAAATTAAAATAATAATAAAAAAAAATTTAATGTTCTGAGTGTGGCTATGAGTGTAATCAGAAAGGAAACTTAAGAAAACACATGCTTGCTCATAGTCGCACTCAAAACATTTAAATGAATTTTATATGTGTTGGGGAGGTGCGCTAAGTCTATGTGTAATCTTTATCTTCTTCTCATACTATCTTCATACTACTCATGAACTATTTATAAATAATTATTTTTTTGTATTGCGCTTATGGTTTGGATCGGATAGAATATAATACCCCCTCTAAGTTTGTGGACAGAAAATATAATTATATAAAATCAAATTATTTAATTTCTAGTCTTGATGTTATACTAGAGAATAAGGAAGCTTAAAAAAGACCACATGCTTAGTAAGCATGGAATTATATAGCAAGCAACAACATTGAGAACGAAAAGGGCGAAGCAGGGGTACTTATGGAACTAAAGGACAATCAATGCTATTGGAAAAATATAGGGAGAGGTCGAAAAAATTTGTGTGACATGTATTATTTATTACCAGAAAAGCTATAAGAAACACTGGACATCTATAAAGTAGAAGAAGAACTCCTAAAGCTCCTGGAGATGGGGATTAATAAAATGAATTAAATACTTAATCAGATTCAATTTATATTTAAAACATTATGATATTATATAGTCTTACTTTTCGTTACAGTATGTTATGGAGTTGTTGTCGAAGAACATATGCTCTCTCATTGTCAAAATTTAAATTTAAAAATATCAAAAAAACGTCTCTCGTAATTTCAGAGTTAAGCTGCTAATGATTATTATTTTATGCGCTCTCCTAATATATTTGCGTAATTTCACTGAGAAAAACAAATGACTTCTCATTGTTTATTTCAGTTTCATTTCTTATGTAGATTAATGGGAAGAATAAATATCATCTCACATAGTCTGATATTGCGTGTATATTTCTTTTACATTCGTATTAGAGTACTGCAGATTCAATTCGATTGACTGAATTAATACCGAGTATCTCCGTTTATTGAAAATTTTTGAAACTTACATATGAGTCGAGTATGATCTAAAATACTCCCAAAAAAAATCACATTCGTGTTAAAAACGATAATAATATTTACATTACAAACACAAAAAAAAACTAAAAAATGAAAATGATAAATAAATGGTCTATATACTATTTACCATTGTTAATATCGATAATCTGAAGGATTTGCTTGAAGAGACGAGGAATAAAGTGATTGTTATGATAAATTTATTATCTCTCAGTACAGTAGTATTAGGGGATATACTGAATATATTTGTGCTTATTCATTTATACTGAGTTCTGTAATAAATAAAAAATACGTAAAAAAATCCATTATACAAACATCAAATAGAGATATCATAAATTGAACTAAGGCAAATTTGCACAAAGACCCATTAGACACTCTATATAGTGGACGATAAAAAAATACTTATTGTGTTTGCTCCAAGTATTGTGGCTGTGCAACTCATATATAAACATGCTAATTGATGTTCATCTCTAATTTAAGTATGAAATATCATAGATCACCATCTTAAATATATAAATGAAAAAATACTTAAAACATTAGATAATTAAATAGTTGAAAATTTATATAATTATATAAATAAATACTTGAATAAAGATATTGCTGGTCTCTGTTGGATTTTTAATTTATCCCTTAGTTATAGATTAATTACATACAAGCATAATTTTGTTTCAAGTTACTTTGTTAACTGCTAATTAATATGATAAACCGAAAGTGTATATATAAAGTAAAAACTTACGTGTTGTTAAGAACAGAACAAGTTCTCGGTTATTTGGGTATTTTTTTTATCCGAACCTTAAGCAATTACTCCAAACATCTAACTGCTGTTTATTGGTTTGATCAAACGAATGAGTATTGAGATACATGGCATTGATTTTGAAGAAATTTTTTCGGACTAATTAATACTTAATTTTTCGATAAAAAAAAAAAATAAAAATTTGCTTTTTTTTTATTGCTCAATATAGTATAGAAAAAATATTAAAATAAAATTGTACTTATATATATATTAAATCTAGGTTATATATTATAATATCATATAAAATTTTGCATTGTGTCTGATTTAGGGAATAAACTGACGAATTTATTGCATAATCGATGTATATATAATGATTATTTTCTGTAGTAGAAACGGTAAAGTTCTGGGAATACATTGTGTATTGTACTTTAAAAATGGCCTCAAATGTGAGAAATAGTCATCGATATATAGCGATACCTACTATCACATGATACAATGTATCTCAGGTGTCAAAAGAAGCAACAAGGTCGTAAATTATTGGAGTTTTGTAGTGAATTCTCGTAATGAATAGACTTTAAGTTTAGCAACCTCCGATATCGGATCTATATCACCCGAAACTTTGGAAGGAAGAGAGTGAGCATACATCATATTTTGGGTATATTAACTTCCATATAGGCAACACACCCTGGTAAGGGGTATAAAATATCGAAAAAACTTTCTCTACGACTCGTATAGAGAATAAAATAGAGGATCGCACTTAGCGCTTCTCTGGAGCAATGGATCAGTACACACACTTTTATATTTCAGATTAGTCAGTAAGAAAGTTTTCGCGAAAGTTATAAAAATATTAAACAAAACAAATCCTAATTATCTATTTGTAAATTCACTATAATGTAAACCAAACCATAAAACAACATATAAAGTCACACTTTGGCTCAGCTGATTGACACTAACTCAGAACTCATAGAGAGCGATTTAGAGATACAGACTAAAAGTCGAAACTTTTCTGTCGACAAATCGTCACCACCATCATTATAGGATATGAAAAAGGGGGCCTAGTCCGTAGACGTTGAAATTCCAGCACCAAACAAACAAACATAAGAGATATCAAGCACAACCTTAGGGCAAATACGACCACGTCGTTTTTCATAGCGGAGAGTGGTATTTCGTGGTAATGAGTCTTGGTGTAGACGTAATGTTTGAAAAGATGCATATTCTTCTATGAATATATAGAGTTTACCTAAATAAATATTATTGACTATTTTAGATGAAAGTATACAGGATGGGCGTATTAAACCATTTATTGAAGTTTAGGTTTATTTATAGCTGGATAAGATGTATTAGGGTCACGTTCATATCTCACAGATTTCCATTTTTTATTCTATAAAATAGACACTGCTGATTGTTTTGGTTAGGAGTAAATAATTGAGTTTAACCCCAATTGTTGAAATTATATATAATTCTTAATAGCTTAATAGTTAAGGATATCATTTAGCCTGATATATATGTCAAGGAGACAGATCAAAACCATTGGCTAGGGTTTCGAGGTTCTCACTTGTCTACGAGGACTAATTATATAAGATTATCAACACTAATTTTCGAGTCATTAGACCATTACGAAAGAGAGAGAGAGGCTCTAGATTCGCAGCGATCTTGCTCATATGGAGGTAGGTCTCGGTTTTAGGACCCTTTAGTTCAGGTTTATGATAAGTTATGTAGTTAAGTACTACACATAGTAAAGCTCCAGAGGACTTGAATCGCTCAAATATTAGAGAGTGCGAGAGCATATAGTAATACACTGGTATCAAGACTCGCCCTGTCGCGGCGAGGATGACCTAATTCCACTTCCCGTAAGTATTAGGATCTAAGCGGTGGTGGCCGTCTGACAAAAAATAGCAAGAAGGAGTCAGCGACCGATAACCCCGTGATGGATTTGATGGATCTCTCGCGTGTTTAGACTAGAGAAGGCATTATTCAATGATAAAAGTGAAGGGAGTGATTGTCTATGAAATCCGAGGCAGATATGGAGTTGATTACCGTGAGATATATATTAAATAACTACCAGTTTCTCCACGTTGTGTTTACATAGCTTTTATTCAAGGTCAAAGAAGAACCAATAGAATAACCATTACCCTTAACCAGTTGAAGTAAAGAATATTATCTACCGCATGTCATGGTCTAGTTATATTTAACAAGTGAGCGCCTCGGATATATAGTGATACGAATACTATAATATATTTTATTATGCTAGGATAACCAATATATAAGAAATTTTGAAAAAAGCTTGGCGACTCTCCTATAATGAGACAGTGGATCATGGAGAGGCTTATCAAGAACAAATTGTTTTTTTTGATTATCCAATATTATTTATTATATGACTCCACCATTATATTACATCAGGAAATTTCAGCGAGGGTGCTCAAACACGGGAGAATAGGTCTCTATAAGAATTTATGTCTCTCCTAGAAAACCCACACTAATGAGAACTAAGGATATTCTTTTCACACTCAAAGCCGGTATTTTGTTTAAGGATCAGGGTATCTGCTCACAAACGAGCCTGGTAGTCCACGAGAAAGTGAGTGGAAAAGACTAGACTCCTCGTTAATGCCATAGCAGATATACTTGATTCTATTTTAATAAAAGAATACTCTGACAAAACAAAGATGCTAGGTCCTCTTAGTTGTTGGGCATAAATTGTGCTCGTATCATTATCAGCTCGAGCTGATGTTATAATCGTTATTAATTCTTATGTTCTTTTTTGGTGAGTTCTTCTTATATTTGAACAGCCGCTCATCTATACTTTTCTCAAATATCCAGTTTGGGCACAAATTTTAATCTCTGAATAAATATGGATCTATTTTAGATACATATCGGTATATATGAAATAAAAATGATATCATTCACGCGTTCTTAGCTGTTGAAGAAAGTCTTCCGGATAGCAGCATTATTTTTTACCCTACATAAATTCTATTACGTTTAGCACTGAAATTGCAATTTTTTTGCTCATTCAAAATGAACGTTTTGGCTTACTTTATCAATTAATTTTTAATATTTTCATATTTCGCATTCTTTCTCGTTCTCATCTTAATTAATTGCTAGTGTCATATACTAATAATTATTAATTACATTGAAAAAAAATTATATGTACCATGAAACTCACAAGGTCATATATATATATATATATATATATATATAATATATATATATATATAATATATATATATATATATATATATATATATAAAAAAAAAATATATATATATATATACTCACATAGGTCATATATATATATATATTAGCATTAATTATATTATTTTTTAAATTTTTTTTTTAAAAAAATGGTCGCAAAATTTTTTATTTTTTTAAAAAAATTATTTAACTAAATTTTGTCTATAAAATCGAATCGTTCATAATCGTGAAAAAAAAAATCGAATATCAAAAAATAATAATGATATCGATGTATCGATAATAATCTGAAACAAATTTCGAAAGCGTTTCTTCCAGGGTTGCGGAGCCGGCAAATTTTCCGGCTCCAGCATTTTAAAATTTCCCGGCTCCGATTCTGGCTCCAGCATTTTAAAATTACTCGGCTCCAACTCCCGCTCTGGCTCCGGCATTTTAAAATTGTCCTGCTCCGACTCCGACTCCAGCCCCTAGTTATAATTCCTTCTCCATTTACATTTATGAAATCATTAATTCTCTGTTACCAAAATTTTATGGTATGATGAAACTGAATGTTTATTAATGACATCTTTATTAACTTAGAATTAAAAAAAAAAATATTGCATAGTAAATAAGATTTTTAAGAAATACAGAAAAAGAATAATTCACTTTCTACGTAAAATTAATTTATTTTTTAAATGTATTTAACTACCTACATAATGGCTGTTGACGCCAGATAAATTAATATTAATTTTATATTAAAAAGTTTTATATATTTTCTTTCTTGAAAAAAAAAAACGGAAAAAGATTTAGTTTCAAGCTTCATTCTCTAGATTATTATATAAAATACTAACACTCTAGAGCAAACCAACGTCACTAATGGATCACTCGATTGAGCTCGCGGTGAACATATGATAACGAAAATGATTAACTATTGTTTTAATAAAACATTTTAATTTCATTAATTAAATAATACTTATTAAAAAATAATACACTTGCATTACCTAAAAATTTTAATAATATAAACAATTTTACTATATTCCTTGATAATATAATCAAATCGACCTCGAGGGATGGAATACATATAACTTCAATTTATCTCAAAGATTCTAATTTTCTTAGTGTTTCTTTCACGAATGACTGTATTAAGAGTCACTTATTCTTCATACTTTAACGTCTCTCTTTCTTTTAGCGCATTGCCTTACGTATCCTATTTTTATGTATCTATTTTATAAGCATGATATATTAAGCTTTCTCTGGGTGAATTCTACGTCTTAATTGTATCTAGTCGTGAGCTCGGATAATGCTTGTTATATACTTAAGAATGTCTATATACCACCGACTTCATTGCATTTTATTAATTACTTATGACCCTCTTATAACTCCCTCCAGTCATTGTCGATATACTCGTCATTTATAGCTCTATTATATCTGCTATCAACTTCTCAGAACAATGATAGTAATAGATAGTGGAGGCATCTATAGTTCGGATAATCAGCCTCCTAATATAGTCATCGCCAGGATATATTCGATTGATAACAAGTTTATTCGTTCGGTCATCTATACAATTGCTTATTTGAGTACTGAGGATTTACTAATGTGAGACACAGCGCGTGCAGCTAGATTCTCTTCTTTGCAAAAAGAAGATGTGGATTGTTTAAGGTACTTTGCGGAAAGAGTATGGTGTTGAATATTACACAATTCTTAAAGTAGATCTCTAAATCGTCATATGAAACTGCACTAGCAGGATGTACTTTAATAACAATCGTACGTCAAGACAACCTATATTTCTGTATTCCGTTACATATATAAAACATTTTCTTAATATAATATCTCAGTCACATTTAGACTGCATTATCTTCTATTGATGTATCTCTTATTATTTTAATTTATATTTATTTGTGTTTAAAGTCAGTACCACACATAAGGCATCTCATTAAGGTTATTTCATTAGCGATGACTCAGTAGAGAGAGAATTTACTAGTTGGGGTAGCTAAATTTTTGTCATTTATCGACAGTGGTTGACAACTAATATTATCAATGCATTTCCCTTACCTAGGCAGTGAATACAGAGTAAGCTTATTATATCTGCTTTAAATAATTAATTAATAATAGGATACATAAGTGACTAATCGCTAAAGGTAGAGAGATATATTTATTTTGATATAATAGTTTTATTTATTAAGAAATCTAAATTGGTTTTGGATTAAATTTTAAATTCATGCAAGATGTGTTGTTTCAAAAAATGAAATATAATATTATTTATAATAATTTAGGTAATAGAAGGTATGAATTATCAAATTATTTTATTTAAATATATAAATATATTTTTATTTAATATAATAATTATATATACATATGTATCAGGCAGTCATCATATAGTTCTAAAGAGTATAGTATTTTAATACTTTATGATATTGTAGCTGATAACATATAATCTTTACCGTTTTTTTAATATAATAAATTAAAATAATACTTATTATATTGAGATAAACTATATATTTATTGGATGGTTACATATAATATGAGGAATTATTTAACTCGCTAGATATTAATATATTCTATCGTAGATGCCATGAGTTATGAAATGTGAGTATCTTTTCTTGGTACATTGTCTTTATATAAAACTCTTACTCTTACTATTGCAATATTTTTTTTCTTAATTCTAGTTAATAAGAACTGTGGATCGTGAATAACACTTCAGTCTTCATGCCCATACCAATAAAATTTTGGTAACAGAGGAATTAAATGATATTACATATACATCAGAATAGTCGAGCACGACTTCCATAATCTAGATGTGTTCTGCGACAGCCAGTACGGAATAGCTCCTCGACACTAGTGTTACGAATTTGTGAAAAGAATATAGCACGGAGACGCAGAGCGGAGTGTGAGCACGATTTGAGTACTTTTAAAACGTTGTCCTGCCCAGGTAGCTACCGACGCTACCATTTTGCACACCTAGCATCGTACTTTCCAAAATAATGCCATGTCTCACATTAACTAACAATGCTTCTATTCCAGAAATACATTCTGTCTCTGTTCGACACATTACAGATATTTTGATTTATAATTATTTGGTCGAAAAACATCGGAACGTGATAGAGTATGAATATATAATCTAACGCATATATGCTTTACCTTATACTCGACTATTTGACTTTTTCTATGTAGACAATACGCATAGAATAGTAATACATTCCACAAAACAATTATCTGCGGGATAGTAAATTAAGACTTTTAAGAACTCAGATTAACAGAAGCGACGCGAAAGTACATTCGCTACTTGTTCATACGACCGTAAATTCTCTGAAATAATCCACTACGATTGATCCACACTCAGGTATATGTTGAGACAAAGATCAGACGGTAATAACTTTATTAACACCAGGTTTGTCTGATATTCTCTTGTGTCTTAAGCATAAAACGGCGCAAGATTATGTTTCAGCTTGGGCATACTTATAAAGTTATAACAATACTTCCGCGTCCGCTGTAACAATAACGAGCTTAAGAAACTCTTTGATCTTGTGATATTTCAGCATATCTAGTACGATACCTTATATTATTAAAAATTAAACCAAATTTATCATTATGATATATATTACGAAACAACAGAGACACAGTATGTTCGAATAATTCTACGCAGCGATATAGCTTTCACGAAATTTTTATAAAATAATTGCTGTTTTGACGACCATGTCCTTCTCTACGCGACGATGATCGTTCTCACTCAGATTATATGTACTCAAACAATTGTTCATTATCAGAAATCCTATTTATTATCCAATCTAATCATGACAAGTCCTTAAAAATCCTATATTAAGCTGCATTATACTCTGTACGCGGAAACTCGCGATTTTATTATGTTGTTAAAGCAAGACGAATCTATATAAAACAGGCATCCCTCTATCTCCTCACCTCATGAGCTGGAGGAGAGACAGTTGATTGTGAATTGCTGATAATAGTACACTGTATAGCATATGTCGATATAAAAGAGTGTAGACATAGACTAAGGTTGACTTCAAGCCTACATATTAAGCTAGTTTTATGCTCGATGTGAATTGCCGCGGTTAGAGACTTCTTTATATTATCCTTCATCTCAAGCGTTCTGATAGGCGAATATTCTTAACTACGTTAATCGTGGATTTTAACACCTACTCTCCTGCCCTCCACATTGATCATCGAGGATATTTCATATAACTACACGTCATGTATGTTTTAGGCTTTGACCAGAGTACTAATTTGACTGGAGTCGTTTAGATATGGTACTTATTCATTCCCGCAATATATCGTCTATTAGTCTCCAGCGCTTCGTGTAAATGCCTCCACATGTGTGAGCCTCAATTAGAACCTCTGGTCAATTTACTTCTTTTAGTCTGACAACATTAGGTAAATCTGATACTATGGCGGATTTATCATCTGCGAAACTAGAGATGGAACATAATCCAGCACCTCCGACACAGAATTACTGTACTTAGTGATTTGAGTGTTAAGATTCATATTTTACTTCGCTCTAGTTAGATCGAGAAGACGATGCATTATAACCTGTATGCTCTTAAGTATAACAGGATCTTACAGTTATGCTTCCCGCAGTGAATAGCAGTCTGAGATGGTGTTGGAATATCTACGACAAACAGGATGGCCAAGAAATTATCGAATATGGCTTTTAGTAGTTCGAACGTCTACCGATTAAACGCATCTTTCCTCGTACCATTGTTTCCGCATGTTGAGATCATCTTAAGTTTTTAGTCATTGTTGAAAGAAGAAGTTGCTGCAAGATGCTACCGCTTCTCTGTAGAAGAATTTGTATCATTGACAGCCAAGTGCTTGCTGACGCGTGTGAGTGATTAATTTAAGTTAAGATAAATGTTGGAATATGATGTTTTGGAACTTTACTACTGAAAAGACGTTTTGAAATTCTATGCCTCATAAGAGGTAGCATTCGATTTATACCTGTCTGCCCTCGCATGCACAAGGCAACTTATATGCGAGCTATTGTGAGATGAGTACGCATACGTTCTAGGCCGCGACCATCGCGTGGAATATTGAACGAAGCTATGACCGCTTACATTCGAGTACCAAAACAAACATGCATGCGAATCTGACATATGGAAAGAAAATAATTGATAGTACTTGTTATGATATGCAAGAAAGACCTAATCTTTTAGACACCGGATTAAGAGCATTGTACATTCGGCCCATCTTGTATCATACTTGATCTGAAGAGTATCGACGCAGCGTTTCCAGTCTGTAATCGAACTTTGAGCGAAAGACTGTTCTCGACATCATCATTTTAACGCTAGATCCTTCTAAAGTATATAGACGATAACTTTAATAGTCATGACTTCGCCTGAATCATACCTATTTTTCCATATAACGATTTTTAACACTGTAGTGGAATCCTTGAGTATATAGCTCTGGAGAGTCATTAGTGCTACGCGGAACTGTCTACACATATCGCAGATGTAAAAAATACGTGAACGTCCATCACGCGACATGTGCTGCAATTGTTAAGATAATCATATGGTTCAGTCACATAGTACGTCTTTCCCGGAAAAGTATCTTCGTTATTGATTAGCAATATCAAGTATCTATAGAAGCAAACATACTTCAATTTTATACTATGCATTCGTATTATTGTACCATTTCTAATGAACAGGATCACGATATTCACTATATAGTTTTATGGCCAAGCATTCCGATTTCGCAATCGCTCTTTATTTAGTAACAACATTATTAATGTGTTCTTAGAATCATACTGATACATGAATTTGTATGTTCCACTTATCCGTTATTAACTATAATGCGTATATTGATCGATGTGTTCCTCCTAAATCTTAATACAGAATCTTTGGTGATAAGCTTTGTCTAATATGACAGATGTTGCATGTGGATATGTTTAGCTGAAATGTTGCGATCATATCAAGCTCGCTGCGAGTTATCTTTACTATGCAACTTCTGTAAGTAATATTCACTTCAACATTCTAAGGTGTGATTGTTTATAATAGGTGATACTTCAGTGAACAACTAATATACTTTTGATTCATACATTAGATAAGATCAAGAAATACATTTAGCTCTCTTTTAGCGCCTTTGTTGCAAACGCGATCCTACTCTTATCTAATGGCATGCGAAAGGACTGCAAAGACTACCCTCACCTCTTATATGCATCACTTATATAAAGATTTTATTGCTCGTGTGGACTTTATGAGCATCAACGCGCGTTATGTGTAGAACAATATCTTCGTTTCTGTTCAATAGTGTTCCCGGTGAGTTCCATAAAGTATAGACATTACGCAGCGTCGTGTAGAAGTCATATGTCCTCGCACATAGTTGCTATGATAAATCCATACACTTGCAAAATAATAATAAGTACCTAGGTGATCGCGAGTTACTCATTTGAACAACAACACATTATCAATCATGTTACGAGCTATTTGTGGAATCAATGATCAAATAAATCGAGTGAACATGCCATTTTTGACTTAATTCGACGGAGGACATTACTGATCTCTACTTGAGGTCTAGTCTTAATATGAAAATAATAAGTTGATCTCTCATATAATGCTCTCAAACTATATTAACATTCTATCACTTTTCCTCTATAAAGGACATATCGTTGCTATCCAAACAACTTCTTTATAGTTATACCTAATGTCCATGATAGCTGGTTTAATCACACGACTGAGCGAAGGAGCTGCCGACAATCTGTAGGTATTTTACAAGGGTGTATCAATTCAGGACGAATCTCTGGTCAGGATGCGTGCATGGGCGTCGAGGTAAGACTTTTTTGTGATGCTCGACGAGACCTATTCTAGTCTCAACTTGTGCGTATACGTCTATTAGTATAGACTGAGTTGCTCGCAGGTAATTGGTTTATTCCAAGTGCTACTTAAACTGATTGATGTCGAGATTACAACAACTTAGGACATCTATGTAATTGTTTCTCCAAGTACGCATAACGAGTATAATGTACGGTCCAGATATAAAGAGAGTCCTCTAGTCCACTAAGTCATCATTTACTATGATATCATTGCAGAGATCTAACGTTTAGTGAGATATACTGTCTAGATAAACTACTCGATGAGGAGATTTTATTTTTCTCAGAACAATATTTAGATTCTCATAGGGTTGAGTACTATAGATTTTTGCCTGATCGCTTATTAAATCATTGATTTATAATTTATTCTAGTATATGAGAGATTATTCTTTAAATAAGTAGTTCTCGAATAGCTCTATTTTGTTGTGGTCTTACATTATATTTGAAGACCACCAAGGGAGTGGTGCGACCACTAGTCAATACTTGCATTGTGTCGTGGTAAGCGAAGAATATTGCTGGGGAATGACAAAGGGTTCGTCTATGCCGTAAGACAACATTAACATTTAGCTGGAAGAAGCGATAAATGGCATTATCATTAACAAACTAAGTTATACGTATTTTTACGGTTTATTGAAGGTAGAGAATGAGTGGAGATTAGCTGTGGATGCACTGTATAAGATTTAAGGAGCCCACTCCGTTTCATCTTGAGTTATTATATAAACGTCTAGACTATGGTTTTAAACTTGGCTTGCGAACAAGCTCTTTTAAAGCTATGGATTATAATGATCATTGCCGTATAAATAATCAAAGCTTAGGACCAATAGGTAAAAGCTATAGATTCACATAAAGGATACTTAAAATTAGTGATCGAGTTCAAAGGTACTTATACCTCAAAATAGGTACTTATATAATTAAAATCATGTGATATCCTTATCACTAAGTTTGATATATACTATACACTACTCATTGCGTACACACTGGTAGTTCTCATTATTGACGCTGACGTACGTTCGAAATTTCACGCGTACTTATTATACTTATACTTTACTAATAATGGATATACTACGGTAGTACTAGGTCAAATAGTTGATACGAAGTGAGAACTTCCGCTCGTACGTACCACACCTTTAACGATCGCCACGAAGCACAAGTGAGTGAGGGTGCTTGGCTGATTGCGTGTCCACATCTCGACGTTTGTGTGTTGATATGTCGAGTGGCGGCTCAGTTGTGCAGAGTGAGTGAAATAAAAGTTGGATAGGCGGGACTAGGTCTTGGTATTTTTTGTTTAAATTAATTCCAGCTATAGGTTAATATGCGATATATAATGCTATAGGTATATATAATAGATTATATATTATGTATATATTTATAATATATATATATATTATATTAATATATATAAATAATATATTAATAATATTATATATATTTAAAATATATACCAAATAATAATATAATAATAACAAATATTATATTAAATGATTTAATCAGATAATATATATATAATAATTTAAATAATAAAAATAATACAAGCTTATTAATATTAATGAATAACC
>JABUQX010025485.1:0-50000 GCA_015478945.1 Trachelipus rathkii
AAATGGATTAATACTATGATTTAATCTTATATAACTTCACCTATTATACTAATGTGAAATGTAGAATTTTGGGTTACACTACATCGCACAAGATGATAATATATATAAATGAAAATTACTTAGTATGTCGGTATGAAAAGATTTGAGAGAGACTAATATATATTATATATAAAACCTCACTTATTATAGAAACAGTTATATTAACAAGAGAAGAATTTAAGTAATATATATCTATTAATATCTATCTCACACACCTTATCTTACGGAATTAATATATATAATATATATATAATATATATATATAAATTATATATATAATAAATATATATTAATATAAATATATATATATATAGTTAAAATTTATACTATCGGTCTGTTTGATTAGATAAATATTTATATTGTATAAAATTTATTTTATCACACAGAATTGATTTAGATATTACCTAGTTATTATAGTAACTAATATTAACAATAATTTTTCTCGTTATGGCGTAAATGCCATGACAGACTTTAAAATTTTCAATCAATTCTTATAACCTGCTATTTATTAATATATTTATTATAATTAATAGTGGTACCTATATTAAGGATGGTTGAGAATTATTTTTATTTTGGAAAGTTTAATTATATAAAAAAACAATAAATACCATGATAGAGAATAATACCTCGGTTAAATAAACTCATAAAATGTAAGGTTTCTGCCGTATTTTCTTTATTATTAATAACCAATGAAGGAATTTTATAATAAGCGAAATCCCCTTGCTTTCTAAGTATCGGTTTCACGTGTGTTAAAATACGGTGCGGCAGAACAAAAAGAAGACTGGAATATCTTTATCCTGTATGACTGGTAATCACGCGATACATCATGCATCGTTGCTGCCAAAGCGTTCACGCCTGAGATTAACTTCACTTAGACGACTCGCGGCAAGACTCAATTTATCCGTGAATATCCACACCGAGTTTTATCCTGGATATGTAGCTTCTATATATAAAATTTTATCAATGTACAGTATTTGTTAACTTATCAGTACATAAACTATTTGGTGTGTGCTTTTATACTGCATGTGTCTTTATATTATTATATTATATATATATAATATATTATTATAATATATTATATATATATATATTATACTTATATAATATATATATATATTAATATAATATATATATATATAATATATATATATATTAATATAATATATATATATATAATATATATATATATATTATATATATATATATATAATAATATAATATATATATATAATATGAATATATTAATGCGTGAGAGTGATTTGTGTGTATCGAAGGATATTTAATTTATTATCTGAGGCTGGCAAGGTTGAGTGATTTGTCCATGTTCACACTGAATCAATAGAACATAATCATGTAGAGTAGATAGGTTGAACTATTACCAGATATTATTTCACTTTATTTTAAATTTACATATTTAAAATAAAATATCAATATAAGAGAAAATCAATTAACTTGCCACTTTCAAGAACACACAGATACAAGTAATAATTCTATTTGTAACATGTTGTATATTAAATTATTTTTTAAGGTATATCCACAGTGAGTTCCTAGTAACATAAACAATAATATATCGGCAAGTCGTACGAAAGATTACAAACACAGATATATAATAATATAATATGTGATCTTTATCGCTGTGTCTAGAGAGAGCTATCGCAGTCAGTTTTACATCTCTTTTGATTTGTATATCTTATATATTTTTTTTAATATCTTATAATTGTGTCATTCGCATCACTGACAAATTATTCCATAGATTGAAAGAAAAAATTACGAGTATATTGTATATAGTCAGATTTAACGGGTACCATATGCTTTATATAATTTTTTCACATCTTTTAAATACATATATTTTTTAAAGAATCAAAGTAAATTTTTAACAATACTTTGTTTTATTTCTCTATTCATTATGGGCGGAGTTGCATTTAAGTCTCCAATTTTGAGAGTTAATGGAATTAGTGCCTCCCTCTTAAAGTCAGTCTCGAGCCACTGACTGAACATGACGGCAGAGTACTCTCTTCTCCAATGGTCTACTTCCTGAGGAGACAGGGTAGAACTATTTCTCACCACGCCGCCAGGGAGCAGTGAGCTACTATTACAGGAGAGACACAGGGTTTTAATTTGAGCAACACGAGAGAGGTCTGTGGTATCGGTCTTGCGTTGTTGACATGACGAGAAGGTTTTCCCAATTCCCTCTGCTCACTTCCCTATACGGGATATTTGCTTATCCATTTTGTGAAATCTTAGTCTGTCCACCCTCAGGCCTCGAGTCAAACCCACCTCACACCTAATATAGTCAGTTTCGATATAATTTTGTTGTGTAAATCAATAGATTCTACACACTCTAATGACAGAGTTATAGAATAATAATTACTATATATATATAAATAATTAATATATTATATAATATATTATATATAATATATATATTATAATAATAATATAATTATAATATATATATATTATAATATATTATATTAAATAATTAATATATATATATATATAATATATAATATATATATATAATACTTATATATATAATATTAAATATTTATATTATATATATATATATATATATATAATAATTAATATATATATATATATATAAAATAATAAGTATATATTAGTTTATGTAATTATATAAATTATTTTATGATCAGCGGGTAGTTGAATAGAATTAAAAAATGATGAAAAACATGAAAATTTGAGAAACGTAAGTAATATTTATTGTATGGTTTGAGAGCGAGTACTATTTGACTCATATTAACTTGTAATAATACTATCTTAAAAATTCTTATTGAAAATACTCCCTTATACATCTCAATATTCTCGATATCTAATATAGAATCTCATTATCCCATTTTTATTCAGATCGTACAGTATGTATGCTTTCACGAGAGACGATCGAGATTCAATCATGTGAAAATCTACTTTCCTATCTCAACTGAGATCTAGTATAGTAATACTGCCCTTAATGAGATCATTGAGTGAGTATTCATTTGTGTGGTAGCGCATTATGACGATCCGTACTAATATAAAGCTTTTTGAACAGGGAATTAGGATGCGTATCGTCACTACTCTCTAAGCACCCCTATCCTTTGGATTTCCTCCTTCGCTTTGCTTACTCTATTGTATCTAGTTTCTTATTACTAGATCTGAGAGTTCACTATTTATCATCTCTTGTTGATAGGAAGCAACTTCCTTATCCTCCCATATCATTATTAATTATGTGGTAGTTCCTCAAAGTGATCTGTTATTATATCCAACATTATTACCTATCTTTATCATCAAACTAGAATATCTATCTAGTCATGCACTCTAACTTTGTATCACTATCTTTATAAATGGCCTAGATATAGACTCCAACTTCACATTCTTACCTATCTATTTTTAAATTGTATGCTACCACTATTCGTTTATAATCTAGAGTTCAGTCACTTACTCAGTCTAACTGAGACTTTCCTGTAATATCAATATTCTTGCCGATTTGGTCGGAATTTCTCAGTGGGGTAATCGTAATCTTGTGAAGATTCAAACTCTTTGAAAAACTCAACTATCTTCATATCTCACCTCTCTAAAATACTTCACCACTTTCCTATTTCACCCTTTGACGGCTCTAAATGTCATTACCGTAATAACACAACATATATACAAACATTCTAGGACTTAAACATATAATAGTTATGAAAATTGTACTGGAGATCCATAACATAACATCCGGTTTATACAAATAATGATTTATTTAGCCTATAAAAAAAAAGCTTAGGTAATTCCTGTTCAGATATAATTGCGTAGATGATACAGTACTAATTTATCTGATGCTGCTCAGTTAATATATTATATAAAGGTCTATTATTAGCCCCTTAGTATATGTGAAATATATAACTAGTTACCCACATTTAGAGGGGTGGTCCGGTATCACATCACTCCTTTTGGATTAGAGAGTTTGAAGCTAAAGGCTAAGAGGCTTTTAACTAGTCCCATACCTTTCTGACTTACCCTTGACCCTCACATTTCACTCATCTGCGTCGTGAGTCGGCGCCTATCATCTTTTCTATAGGTATTTACAAGGCTAGAGTGATACTCGTAAGTTGAATAATTGAACCTCGTCGCATTATCCTCACACCACTGAGCGTCGCCCCCTCGTTATACTAATACAAGTATGATGCTTGTATTCTCTCAAGAATATGTGCGTATGAATATATTGGAGACTCAAGGATCATCCGTTAAGGTTAACCTTATATATATATATATATCCTTTCATTTCCCAGCCTACATCTGTTTTTATGTGAGAACTTCTTGCCTTCTTATATATTTCTATACCCGATATATTCTAAATCTTCCCTCTATTTAATAATATCCTATATAGCGTTCTGCGCCACACACTTGAGGATTGCGTTATAGAGCAATGGAGACGGGTGGGGGTTTAACAATATCACCATTTATAATTATAATTGATTTCTCTTTATATGTATAATTTTTTTATATTATTTACTCTATTTTATTGAAATTGTTAGGTCCCGAAAATAGCCGCTTAGCTTCCAACCCTTATATCAGATTTTATTTTATTTACAGAAAAAAAATAAAAAATAAAATAAAAAAAAAAAAAAAAAAAAATATATATATATTAAATATATATATATATATATATATTATATATATTATATATATATATATATATATATATAATATATATAAATATATATATTAATATATATATATATATATTAACTATATTATATATAATATATATATATATATATATAAATTAATATTATATATATATATATTTATATATTATATAATATATATTATATATTATTAATAATATATATATATATATAATATAATAATATATTATAATATATATTATATACTATATAATTAATATGTATTAGTATTATTATATATATTATTTATTATTATTGCTAAATATAGTAGTATACAATATGTGAGAATTTTGTGAGAAGATAACATTAATACAATAAAAGTTCGAAATATTTTATTATATTAATTTTTTAAAAAAACGGAAAAATTATATTTTTAATTTCTAGTAAAAAATAAAATTTTAATACAAAAATGTAGTTATATTATAAGGGGAAAAATTATTATGTCTGAGGGTAAATTTTGACGTCACACATATAAATAAGATAAACTTTATATGAAATAACCACTTATGTTATATAAATAATTTAAACATTTAAATTTAACATAAAAAAAAAGAAATATAAATATATCTTAAATAAACACAATAATGAATTATAATAATGAATTAAATAAGTGTGTTACATGTAAGTATATATATTATATATATTATTATTATATAAATATATTTATTTTTTAGGCGAACAGTATTTAATAAAATAATATATATTATCGTATTACAATTTTGTATTAAAATATTACCTATTACCTATATTGCAGAAAGCCTTAAAGAATATAATAAAAATATCTGAAATAGTCTATACATAAATTCACATAATTCATAAGTGGGAGAGAGTATATAAATTTTATATTTGCCCTAGACAAAATCCGTATATAATTAAAAAAAAACCTTTGACTTCGGCTATTTTTATAAAAAAATATTTTTATTCAAAAAAATGAAATATTTTCGTATCATTGTGATTTATTTACTTATTGCACACATGTTTTATATATAAATTATCAATACTCAATTACTAGGTAAGATGCCATTGATTGCCCTCAATGAAATGTCAGAAGCGCTTATCGAGCTTACATTGCCAATATACTATACTATATATATATATAATATTAATATATTAATAATATTATATTATATATATATATATATTCATATATATATACTCATACATATAATATATATATTATATAATTATATATTATATATATTATATATATATAATATTATTATAATAATTAATATATATATATATATTATATATATATTATATATATATATATTATAATTACTATATATATATATATAATATATATAATATATAAATATATATACTTCATCATATTTTTATAAAAATATATATATTAAAATTTTTACAAAATATAAATTGGAATAATTTTTTTGATAATTACTGAATATTTCACTTGCATTTTTTTTTAATTTAAACATTCATACCATAAGGTTAATGATGCATGATTGCCTCAAATGTAATGGACAGAGCGCTCGCTTTCAATTTAGCCATATAATATATATAATAATATGTTTATAGATAATATATAGATACATAAAAATATATATCTCTAGATATATCTATATATAACACATATAAATAATATATATATATATATATATATAATATATATTATATATATAATATATAAATATATATTATATATATTAATATAATATATATTATATATATATAATATATATATATATACACTTGTTATTAGCCTCTTACTTTTGTATACAACTCGTTAAGACTTGGAGGGATTATGGGGAAGTTTTCAAAACGTGCATTGAATCCGATCGTGAATGCATGAGACATTTTTAGAATATAATTATATATAATAACGTAAATACACGTGCATTACTAAGGCCATCAACACATCCCTTTTAATCACCCTTTCAATTCAATAAAGGATTAGAGTGAGGGATTTCTTTATTTCTCACAAACTCATTACTAAAGAGTTTTTATAATTATATTATTATATATATATGAATATATATATATTATAATATATATATATATATATATATATATATATTATATATATCTATATATATATATATAATATATATATATAAGGTATATATATATAGTATATATTAATATATATTATATATATATTAATATATAATATATATATATAAAATAAATATATATATATATATATATATTATATATAATTATAATATATATATTATATATATATATATACATATATATATATATATTTAATATATAATATATATATATATATATATATATATATATAATATATAATATATATATTATATATATATTATTGATAATAAATATATATATAATAATAATAATATATATATATAAGAAAAATTATATATAATTTTTAATATCTATTTAAATAATATTCGTTTTTATAACTTTAATAACTTTTTAAATCAACCATAATAATGAATGAACAAGATAAGATCGGAACACTATTTATCCCAAAATTATACATAATATTGGTTGGTTTGTTGGATTACTAAACTAAAAACATCAAGTATTTATAACAGTTGTAAATAAAATGAAAATTAAATAAAGACATAATAATAATGAAAATATATATATATTAAATTTTATAATTATAAAATAAATTAACTATTATTGTTGAAATAAGAAGATAAGTCAGAAGTATTGAGTCAGGTTCCAATTCAATGAATGTAGATATATTAGGTCTCTCCAAGAGTTTACCTATGTCACGTAAGAATACAGTGAGACGGCATAGAAGGCAAGAATGAAAGTCAATTAGTGATTAGTTAGTGATGAGGTAAGTGATCATTTTCAATGGTCACTCAGGCGATGGATTAAGAGGTAGATTGGTGTATGAGTAAAGAAAATACCTCTTAATTTTGTCAATCCTGATGTATAAAGTTGTTGGTTACCTGTCTGAACCTATACTAGCAGGTTATGTTAACGTGCACCAGTACACACTTATAACATAATTTATAGACTATCGAAGGAGTGCAACTCTTTAAGGGAATAAATCTTTAGATCGGAAAAAGTACTAATTTTGAAGTTATTAGTATGGATAATGAAAATTAAAAGGTGGCAAATGGTAAAATTGATCTCATTATTAATATGATCTGAGGGTTCTATATAAGGGTATTAGTGAGAACCTATAGCACTGTGTAAGGAATCTTCAGTATAAAATATATCCTATGTTTAAGGGACATTAAAAGTATGGAGATGAGTAGGTGGTCTAAAAATGGTATTTTTCAAGAAGTTAAATATGAATTTTAATTACAACAATGTATGAAGGAAGAGATTAAAATTAGAGCGAAGCTCCTTTAATAATTGTAGAGGTATCTGAATTGAAATATAAAGAAACCCATGATGAACATAAATATCCTATTTAAAGGTCGAGATAATTATATCTGTACCTTAGTATAAGCTGGAACAATTTAAAAACTTATATATTATGGAAGAAGGTGAGTGCCCCTAATTGAGTAGGTAGTAAGGTCAGCTTGCATGAGTATAAATTCATGTGATAGAAAAGAAACCATTAGTAGCGTCGAAGACACCACATCAGAAAAAGGATAGAGTAATTCATCAATCCCTAACCTAAAACTCACATGTAAATTATGAATATTTTATATGTTTGCCTTATTAAAAAAGTAAATATTTAAAATAATATAGTCAGTGCCATACATTGGAAGAGCTTCACTTACATTATCATGAATTGGAACTGAATACTCAATACTCTGTACTTTAATCATTATTCTATATCAACTATTTATATTTTATAATTTTAATTTATAATATATTTCATTATATATGTCTTTATAATTTTCATTATTTATTAATATATATCACTAATGAGTTAAAATACTGAATTTTTTAAGTTTATTATATGTCCCAACAATACTATACTGAGAGCGCGAGATTTAATATTATAGCTTTATATTTATATTGGGCACAACTGTTCAATAAATGAGTTCTCACGAGAGAATCTGTTCCCGAGAAGTGTCGTATTTCATTCTTGAGTATAATCCATTTTTGTAAAGTTAAGTAACACGTTTTTGAAGAGAATAAATATATAAGCATATTAATAATTTATTTAGATAAATTTTTATAATTATAGATATATATTTTTTTCAGAGGAAACACACTTTTATTATTTTTGATATTATCTATAGTCAGCGTTTCACACCAATATAACAGATAAGTCACTCTTATGGTTAGTATTTATCAATATTTATTTATAGTCATTCTATGCTAGTATAGATATATAGAGGATCTGGAGGTGGTGGGTCCATACTTAATAATATAACTTATTGACAACTTACTATCTACTTAGGTAGTTTTGTACCTTCTCATTTTCACACATATTTTAAAAATTGTAAATATTATCCTAGGAACTAAAATTACAATATCGAGTATCAGATAATATTATATATTATTATATTATATATTAATATATATATAATAATATATATTATATAATATATATTTAATATAATATATATATATATATATAATATATATATATATCAATAATTAAGTATATAGATGAATAATGTATTGCTACATATGATAATTACCTTATGATATTTATGCATTTAAATATTCAAAACTTTATAATTGTAAAAGAGTGTATAAAACAGAATAGGTAACCTATATATATAAATAATATATATATTATAATATATATATATATATATAATATATATATTAATTAGATATAATATAATATAATATATAATATAATAATAATTATATTAATATATATAATATAATAATATTATATATATATATATATATATATATGAGTAGTAAATATAAACTTAATATATACTAAATATATATAGATATATATATAATATATATATATATATATATATATATATATATATATTTCCTGTGAGGGAGTGATAGAATATCACCCTATACACTGTATATACCTGCCTGTCATAGTCAAATGCGAGTAATAAGTGTCGAGGTAGCTTAGAAGTTTGAGATATAGCGCTATCATCACGTTATATATTATTCACGATATATAAAAATTCTCAGGCATTAGGCTTTCGAGATCCGTAAGACAAGTTTGTAAGTCCCAATATATACCCCCCTATACCAGTCTATGTAAATCCAAATTAGGACCAATTATGAGATATAATTATTTGGTATTATATTAATATATATATTATATATATTATATATATATGATATATATATATATAAATATTATATAATATATATATATTAATATATATATATATATATATAATATAATATAATATTAATATATATATAATTATATATTATATATATATATATATATATATTATATACATAATATATAATATATAATATTAATATATAATATCGATATTATTATAGTGTAGGCCTAAGGTATTATTACGTGTAGACAGTGAGAGCTGTAGGACTACTAGATGTTTGCGAGGTAATGAGCTGAGACTACAGCAACCAATTGTGATTATAATAGACAACCTTAGCGAGCTTTACAAGGGTATATATAACTTTATTAATTATATTTTTATATTTACTTTTTTATTTTATATAATAGAGATATTAGCCATATAAGTACTAATCAGATATTATATTTAATTATATCTCTTATGGAGATGTCTTATTCATAAAATTAAATCACACACAAAGGATATTTAGATTTATATAATGAATATAATTTGATGAGTATAATAAAGAGGCGTCCATTGGAATAGACTTAATTCAATGACATAATATATTATATGAGCAATTTTATGTTTCATCACTGAAGATTTATATGCCATTATCTGATAAAGTTGGTTTCATTTTTTTAGGAACATACATATTTAAATAATATTTGAGAATGCGAGCAGTATATGAAATCGCTATGTAAGTAGATGAGAAAGGAAAGAAGATATTAGACAGCCAGAGCGTAAGAGCAGAGGAGTCGCATGTAGTTAAGAGCACCTGTATGAGAGAGGAGAGAGTAAAATGTTATAGAGAGAGTACCAGCTATGCTATAGGTATTGATGAGAATATTTGCACACATATACAGCTAACGCATTTTATTATGAGAGATTTTCTCATCATCTATTATTGAGAGTTCTCTCTTCACCTTATCTATCAAAAAAACTTATAGAAAATACTCAATCATATATCCGCGCGTCTCAGACGTGCGAAGCGAATAAAAATATATACCCACAATCTTGCAGTCAGATTCAGATGGAAAAAAGAGTAATCGGAGATCCGCTCTCCCAAAATTGTCACAGAACGAATGAACACATATCTCTCAAATCTTCACGCGATTGCGATCTCATATTTTACGCCACTAGTACTCTCTGAGCACAATTTCTAACATGAAGAAGATTCTGTGCCGATTTATCAGTTTCGTCGATAGGTACTCCCACTTATTATCGTATTACTTTGTCTTTGCTGATTCCAGAACTCTTGCCTTTATTGAGAAATAAATGAGAATATTGAGCGCAGTTTCTGTCGGAGATATAATACATAAAAGTCATTCTATTACAAAACCATCACTACATCTGCCACAGAAGACTACAAATAGACAAATTACGTAAAATATATATAGTAATATATAACTATCCATAATCATATTAACTTTTGAGACATCTTGTTTTTTACTTATTATCTCATAAGGACACGTTCGAGAGAGGAGCACTACTTTGTTATATATATATTAAACTTATATATATATAAGATATATATATATATATACTAGTATATAAGACGCAATTTTAAACACTTATAAATATTTAAATATTATCAATCACTAGAGAGTGAATTATTAATGAGAGATCCCCACATACATTAAATTTATTTATGATTCATATTAGTAATGTATAAATTTTATGAGTTAATTCTATTTGAGTTATATGATTTTATGTAACCCATATAAAACTGGTTGATTAACTAATGTGAGATCACAATTAATATATAAATTTGTATTAATATAATGCAGAGAGAGTCAGTATACTGAGTTTGAGAGCACTATATATATATTATATTATTTATTAATATATAAATATATTAGATACATTGAATTGTATTAAAATACTACTTGATTAGATTACTTATGTTAGTATTAATTGAATAAATGAGATGTTGATTGAATATATATTTTAATAAATTTTATTGATTTTATGGTGTTAATAATTTGTATTTATTAATTAATTTATATATTTATTTAGTACCTTATGTAGGCACGATCTAATTAATTTATATTGATTATCGCGTTAATTTATTTCATTTAGATTATAATATTTAATAAATTATAATTTAAAAATAATTATAAAATTTATCTAATAGTACTAATAATATATATATATTAATTATATATATTAATATATAATATATAGTATATAATATAATTAATTTATATATTATTATATTAATATTATATTAATATATATAATATAATATATAAATATAAAATATTATATTATATTATATATATATATATTAATATATATATATATATATATATATATATATATAATATTATATTATAATATATATTAATATTATTAATAGTATACCCTATATATATTAATATATACTTTATAGCTTTATGTTAAAACCTTCTGAACGAGATGAGAGAGACTGTATACGAGAAAGCACAAGAGTAGAAAGAGAGCACGAGCGCAGAAGCACGATGAACGACTTGAAGATCAGAGAGACGACACCGAAGACCTAACCTAACCTATGAGAGACAGTAAGAGACAGAGAGAGTAAACGATGAGAGAGACGTAGAGCAGCGAAGACGAGATAAGAAGAGCACTAAACCTAACCTAACGCATAGTAAGTAAAATTACCTATAATCCTTAAACTCCTTAATAACCTAACCCTAAAACTACTAACTCTAGGAAACCCTAGCTCTATATATACCCAACCATAGCAATCTCCACACATAGAGCTAACACCTTATACGAACTTCGGAGAATACCGTATGATCTGAGCACTGATTTCCGCTGTCTCTATATAAATATATATATAGTGATAAATCGCTCAACGAATGAGAGAAATTATATTTTATCTATTTGTAAGATATTAATATAAAAATTTTTATCGCCATTTTCCCGAATAAAAAAAGATATGTAATAAAATAGTTTTAATAATATAATGTAAGATATGTAATGTCTATAGTTATATTATTTATCACATATAAATAAATAAAATATTACATATATACATACGCGTTAGGAGTAGTTGTCGATGATCACAATATATAAACAAATTATATTATCACTATTTTACGAGACATACCATGATATAAATACTGACATCAGTCAAGAGACATCTGAGATGCCATTAATTGAAGCTGAGATAGAGCGGTAATTGACCATGCATAACTACTAGCCAGCCTGCATGCACATATTTAGCCGGTCTAATGAGAATATATTAGTATGCTATAAAGTCCTTTCCCATTTAACACTCAATATAACTTATCTTACACATCTGATAACATCATTTAACTACAGTATATATATAATAAATAATTAATGTTTGGTATTAATAAGTTATATAAAATAATATAAGGCCAATGACCGGCTACGATAGCCAATAAGGATCATCTTGCAGTTTTTATTATCAAAATCTGCGGAAAAAGAGCGTGTATATAGCCATATATTACAACACTCAAAAAAATATAAAGATATAATAAAATAAATAAAAAAATGTAATATATAGTCGGACCTATATTACGTTATATAAAGGATATCACAAGCATTGAGATTAGTATATAACGATTAACATATATTTATATTTGTATTATAGAGTATCACTATTTTATATACATGAGATTTGTGTAATTACTTATCTTATATCCATCTCCTCTGTATGAATATATGATTATATATATATATAAATATTAATAAATATTATTAATAATGATTATAGAGAGAAAGAGAGAGTAATATAAAGCAATCGAGAGTCATGAGAGTACGCTCTATCATTAATAAAGAGTCAATTATTTAAACAAATTATATAGTTAATTCTCACATATAAAAAAAAATAATTATACTATATAATAAAAATAACATATACCAATAAAGATACACTTTACATACCCAACACCAAAATGATGATACTTGGGCTCTTCACCATTGACACCATCTATATATATATACATATAATAAATCAAATAAGCATAATATTAGGACTTAGACGGGTACAGGTTATCACACTGAGCACGAGGATGGATATAATCAGCATTAATAAAATATCCCTGCTACTCATAAATAAAATCATTATCACCACTATATACTTATATATAATATAATAATATTAATATAATATTATTATTATATTTAATATTTAATTATATAAAAATGACAACAACTAAGTTGAGTAATTATAATTCATTATTTAGAGTACAATGTCATCATATATTATATACAGTCAACGTAAAGAAGTAGAATGACAGAACATCAATGAAAAGAACAGTAAGATTTTTAATAACACGCATGAATTAGGATAATGGATAGATTTAAGAAGTATTATACAAAAAGATGCACGAGTAAAAGTAGAATATGTGGAGTGTATATATTACAATTATCAGAAGAAGTTATAGTCATTATTTAGTAAATGAGATCTCACGAGATATAACATAGGCGACATAATAATGGGGACCAATATATCTAGCTAACCTATAATTTATATATGTAGGTATAGTAATATTAAGTAACGATATACGGGAACAAATAAAGGGAGAACAATGAATAGAGTCCGGGAGAATAGTTAGTAGATTCAACATATAACAAGTTGCAATCACCTAACAGGAATGAACCTAATCTGAAATTCGGTAATAAGCTTCTCGATTCGAGAGGGATATTATATAGATGTTCCGTGATAGACATTTACCGAGTATTAATATAATATCTAATAAGTTGAGAGACCTTGTGAGACGATCTATTAGATAGTAGAGTTGCTATCTTTTCACTACCTGTAAATGATGTGGTTGTACGGGGTAAATAATATAACTCACTTATAGTTAGCAGGCTCAGATGCAACAAGCTCGCACTCTGAACACAAGAGAACCACACGTCGTAATTAGGGTAAACTACAATGTAAATCCTTATAGAGTAATAATTAGTTAAGATTAAGATTTAATCATCTAACTCTTTTAAAATATAACCTTGTGAAATCATATTATTTAGGAGAAAATAAATTTAATTAAATATGAAATGATTATTTATAGTACTTATGATCCTGTCAGCAATTTACTTCACTTACGAAAATAGAATCAAAAGAGAGAGATTAATTATTAACTTACACTAATGAGGATTAACTATTACTAAGAATAACACAAATTTGTAAATATATTACTAAGACTATTCTATCTTGAGGAGATTCTAGGCTATATATGAGACGTATACTGCTGATAACATCATTCATCACTTCAAGTATAACACATTTAGACTTACCATTACCTGAGCAGACATTATACGTATTATTAAATAACGACTAGCAAATATTATAATATTATATTGAGATCAACACGAAATTTTTAATCAGTTTTTTTTTTATGATTATGTTTAAGAGACACTAATTATACATCATAGTGAATATGAAGAATAATGTTTAGAATTGTTTCATAGCATAATATTGTGAGTTATTATAATATTTACATATTTTTTTTGAAAGGTGGTTAAAATGAGAGACTCAGAACACGGTGAGAAACGCTATGCAACGAGAGAAAGGACGCTGACGAAGACAGCACTATGGGACTCTTTATGGCACGCATTTTATTGTTCTCTAGAGTTCTGAGACACATGAGCTGGCTATCTTATACTGAACTCCTTTATGCGCCCACACGATATTAAGATGGAGTATATAAATATCCAGTGAATGACCAGTATTAAACGATATACTATGAAGAAATATAATCTATATCGCGAGTATTATAACTACTATAATCTGTTTCAGCTGCTACAAAAGATTATAATCACCGATGGACATCAATACTAGATATATCACCTTCATTGAGCACTATGGTCTTCTGAAGAGAGAGAACGAAACATAGTATTGATCTAATTGCACAAGTTATGAGTATCACTCATCAATCAATAATTTAATATTAAAGCGAAGTATATGAGAGAGATGAGCACAAAAAAGTCACAGAGAGTAGATTTAACCATTTTATATTTAATGGAGTTTATTTTATTATATCTTGAGAGTTGCCCAGATGTAGAGTTATATAATATATAAAATGTAACAACAGTATTTAAATAGATATAGAGAGTTCTAATATTTCTTATATGATTAGTACACTTAAAATGATATGACTGCTTGAGTATAAATAGAATTTTATATAATTGAGGTTCTTTTGATATGAAATTGTGAAAGTTTATCTATGACTAAGTTGAGTATGCTTTCATCACGATATGCACTCACGATAATCCTATCACATATGCTCATCACTTATATTATAACTACAAACATCACTGGTTAGATTATCATGTATGTATTAGTTCTATATATACATATAAAATAGGAGAATATAATTTAAATGATGTAACAATCTATATAATATTAACACTTGACTGTTATTGAGTATATTCACACTTATATACACTCCAATGTTATACTTTTTATACTCTACATAATATTAGATAAGGTCACATAATCAGAAAAGAAAGTCATAGTAGAGGAGCGGAGAGCTCGAGCCTTGCCCGGACTATCACGTTAATTGACACTGCTAATTCACCGGTACATTTTATTTAGCCAATTGAGCGTGAGAGGATTGTATGAACCAAACACAGTTCTGACTATTAGTAAATATGTAATATATTACTTATATAATATATTATTATATAAGTATATTAATGAGACATTTAATCATTAGACGAGAATATGTAAAAAAAAGTGCATTTCCGTTTTAAATTTAGTAATAATATTAACTATCTCTCCATAAACAATCGGATTTAAATAGGATTTATTATATATAACGCATAAGAATAATCACATATAGCGATAGTCTACATCTTGTGACTGAGATTTATTTATTATTAAGTATACACACAAACTATATACATTTAAGATCCAACTCAGAGTTATGTTGTAATAAGTCTGGTTCTACGTACATTAGTTCATGTAATTTATTAATATGTATCTATATATAACACCACTTACAAGTAGCCATGCTCACACATAAAGATTTCTGAATTTGCATAGCTCGAAAAACCTTCTTAAATTCTTTCAGTTTGTAATAATCTGACACAAAAAAGAAGTTATATGAGAACTATCTATTAAAATGCATTCTATCACATGAGACTCTATAAATAGCGATGAGAATTGTACTAACTAATACTACATACTAATAACATATATTATTTTGAAGAGTGAAATTAATTAATAGTAGTGTCGATTCAAGATCATAAAATATATGACACCCTAGACTAGTAGGAATACCGCTAATTATAATATCACACGTATAATATCAATTAATAAAATATCTATAATATATATATATTAACTTGTGGTATGTCTATTTATCAATGTATATAATAATAATCATACATATAGCATAATTTAGGAGTTTATTTCATAATATAATATATTATAATACTTAATAGAGAAATATTGTGGAAAATTTAAAAAATTTGTGAATAAATTATATATATTAATATATTATAGTGATATATATAATATTAATAATTAATATAATATATTATAATTATTATACTATATTATATAAATTTGAGACCATATCTTACTTATATATATATATATACTTATGTTGTGCTGTGTATAGTGAATAAAGTTGTATGGTGTACCATTTTATCAAAATTTTGTATTAAATTGAAGCTATGTTTTAATTCTACTCGAGCATAATACCATGCAAATTCGTTGTCGAGAGAGCGAAGTAGCTTGACGATTTGACTGTTGGGGAGATGTATACTCTAGTTTTTGAACAGTTATATTGTTTCTATTGTATATTTATTCACGCATTTTTATTTTAGCTTATTTAGAGTTATATATTCTCTTAACAATTCTTATTTATACATCTCACACTCTATTTTAACCCCGAGTGTATGTCACAACGTTATCACTTCACGTTTATTTTGCTTCTCTGGAGAGTTGTTCACACTCTTATATACTCATCTGGTCATCCAGTGTCAGACATCTCATTAGTCTATTACTCTAGATAATAATGATAGCGGTACAACACCAATCAATTACTCATTATTAAGTGAGAGTATTGTAGTGTGAAGTATATAAATTTTATTTTTAGTGTTTTTATATTACACTCAGTCTCATCCTTCCTTATTAAGTATCACTTATAATTCCACGCTTATATCTCTGTATATTATCTCTGAGCAGTCTGGGTAGTGTGGTCGAGAGTGCTATGTCTCGTTTGAGTCTAAATGAGATGGCTATGTCGTTTGTGCACGGGGCGTCGAGCATTCTTACATACATTTACTCCACAATTCCTCACGGCTTAAAAATCATATAAACTAGTCACTAGAAAAACTGTGATCTTATTATTCATACTCATCACTAATATAAATATATAAATAACTAATAACTTCAATTCCCCTAATCTTTAGCTCTTGTCTGAGACTCAGATCAGATTAAAACTAAAAATAATATTTAAATCCTTACTATAACACTCAGTTATATTAATGTTTCCAACACTATAACTTATATTTCATAATTTCGAGTCTGATTGGGTGGAGTAGTGTAGCCTTATATGTAAACATTAATTAACAACTGTAAACACGTACTCGAGTGATATCTCGATAATTCATCCTTATAACTTCGAATGCTCATAGTGAGATACTCAAAATCATATATCGTCAATTCACTTAAAATTCTAATATACTTAAGTGCTTTAATAATTGAGTCATACTGATCTCCATAACTAGATAGCATAGTATATTTTCAAAACTTACTTTTCTATTGAAATATCTTACTTACCTCTCACATCACTCGAATGAACTTGATTATATATTCATCTCATCCAATAACTGAGGTCCTCTATTATAAGGGGATATTTCAATATTGTACAACATCTAACTTAGAAAATGGTCTGGATAGGTAACTCTCCATACGATTATTAGGTGGGGAGGAGAGGCCGAATACATTCAGCATTAGTCTATTACGATCATTGGAGCAAAACTATATTCAAGCTACTCTGGACACACATAATTATATCAGACTGAGGATCGTCTTAAACTCAAAATTATCTTGAAACACTAACTTTGCACACTATTTTGATTTCACCACTAGTCCATCTCTCACTGGATATATATACAACTATACATCAGACTACTACTTATTTAGTAATAATAGACCTTACCTAATCACTAAACCTTATTATATTATCTTATCATTAACTTATTTAATACCTTTCTTCACTTATCCAACAGTCATCCATATCCGCCTATTGCGTTATCTTTATATCTGGCTATACATATTTGTAATCGGAGGAGAGGACTATTTGGTATGAGAGGGCGCCTTACCTTTACGAGAGGCTTCTACGCTAAACTATATTAATAAATTGGATATGACTCGCTTATAGACTCATGCATTATACGTTCGGCTTGTCTATGCAGTCACTATGTCGATGGATGAGTTCCGTCGCTGCGCACGAGTGTAGATTTGACGATGATGAGAGATGGGATTGAGCTCTAGTGTTTTCCATTACAATTCACTTGTAATACTCGAAATACGAGTTTAATACTAGCTCCGGTCCATTCATAAATCCAGTGGGGCTTCCGATATCAGTGCCTGTGTCTGGCTTTCTGTGCCTTCTAGGACTTAGTAGCACAGCGCTTCACGGGTGGGAGAAAATTCCTGTTCTCCTATCACATTTCATCTGTCTTATATTTTTTCTTATCTTCACGCACTATAGAGCTCGAGTAGTGGAGCAAGAGAGTATAAACTTATAAACGTACGTCCCACGAAGCAAAGCGGCATTATATTACATCATAACGAGCATATGTGACGAGCTAACTTCATCACTTAGGTTCTCACCGTACATGAGAAAGTCTTATCTTCGGTTTCATCACGTGGCGATATAATATCCGATCTCATAAAAATCTCTGAGGAAACTCTGTTCCATTCACCCTCCTACTATCATTATACGATCTAGCAGAGAGGATCATGCTGAGAGTGCAGGTTTAATGCTAGTTAAACTATTTCTCCACAAACGGAGAGAGAATAAGTGTCCTATATCTCTTCTGTGCCAACCATACTTATTCCTCTTCTAGAGTCAACGCTGTGGATCGGAAGTTCTTGCGCGTAATTATCCATACTAACACTACCTACCTTTCTTCCAGATGTTTGTAATTATGTTACGATCACTGTGATAACCTTTACAATCTATTTTTGAATACGAAGGAGCTGGCATTGGGTTCGTGCCCTGAGAATTTCTAATAGTAACACCAATGAGTGGAAGTGCGAGTGATGGCCGAGATGACATTTACCTTATACCGCCGAGGTGATGTGGAGGGCAAGGCGCGTCCGATCTAGTCGCCACATCCCCGTACGATTATAAATAACTATTATTTACTCTATGTCTCAATACTAACACTTTCCTCTAGTGTATGGTATAAGCACGTCATACATTGTTACCAACTCATAATTATCCTGAGAAAAAAAGGAGAAGGCCGTACTCTGCATCCTATTCTACACTATCGACTACTCACTATAGTACTCTCACCTAGTGTCTACTAGATCTTGTATATACCTCTTCTTAACCAAAGTATATCTACACTTCTTAGACCAATCTGGAATGCTTCAATATTTATCACTTATACTTATGTCGTCTAGTAATCGAGAGCCATAGTACGGAGCTATCGAGCGTTAGCCGAGTAGTCTATCAGTGATTATTATATACTTTTCCTATTAACCGATTTTAATGGTTTTCCGCCCTTTATAGGTAAACGTACTGAGGGGAGTAACACTTGCGTGGTGGCGCTGACAATATCACCAAGTGTATGTGACAATAGTTCAGAGATCGCAGCGCACTAGTTAATAGATTGCGAGCCAGTCACTGCTTCACCGCCCAACCCTGATTTCTATCTATCACTCCTTTATTTGGTATCTCATTACTCTTACTCTTGCTTTAGTCTTATTGTACTAGTGATTTCTTACAAATCGAGCTCAATTAATATTAGTGCATGTTATTATTGTTGAGTATATAAATATATATATATATAGTATATATATAATATAATTATATAATATATATATGCGACTTCTTATCCTTTTCAGTTCTGCGCGTGATCCTTTACGTGGGGTTCCTCACGCGGTTCCTCGCGCGTCTTCCTGATTCTCCGCATATTTACCTATGACTACATTTCCTAGCTTGAATGGAGCGGTCTCCAGTGGTGGGTAGCAATACATTCTAATCTTCTATTTAAATATAAAGCCGAAATTGAACTCGCTACCCCCTCTCACAATATCTTTCATAACTCAAATATATCAAATTCTGCTCACCTCTATTGAACATCTTAAGCCATCGAGCAGCATATACACAACTGTATAAAAGCATTAGAAGAGAGAGAGAATTCATACTCACTAGATCAGGTGGATATGAGAGTCTTAGCTAAATTATTGTAGTTTGTGTGCCATGAGTCAATGTACTTTTGCTGAATATATTTTGTGAAATTTACAATATTCATTTAAACTAATAAAATATACAATAAAACTTAATCAAATTACAAAAACCACCTACAGCAATGTCATTCTCACTATAAAGGTACTAAAAAACTCTATATACTATAGCATTAAAATTTCCTATAAATTTCCATCTTATGCGAAAAAACAAAATATTGTAATACATAAACTAAAAAGAACAAGTTATAATACTTTTTAAAGCTTCGCACATTAAATTTTCTATTTCTATGCAATAAAACCGTTGAGAAAGTGTTGATATAATAAGGAAAAAAGAAATGCTTAGCACGAAATCCCTAACAGGCCTATATAATATATATATATTAATATAATATATACTAATAATTATATATAATATATTATACTATCTACCATATAGATTAATATAATTATATATAATATATAAATATATTATATATATATATATTATATATATTATATTAATAATATATATATAATTATCAAAGCATTCTTGCGTCTCTCCTGTTGACAATCGATAAACATCCCTTGTCTCTTCCAAAATCAAAAAATTGTCTTGGAAACCTCAAACATCACAACGGTTGCTAAGGGCGGCCTCAAAAGAAAAACTGGGAGTTCTATCGTATGCAATATGTAAGACTTTTTTATTCCTCTTCAGAGGTTAGCTCCAGCTATACAAGGGTCTCATCAGCCCTCGTATGGTGTACTGCTCTCATATCTGAGGGGGGCGGGGGCTCTCATCACCCGGCTTTTGGATAGGTCGAGTCAAAGGCAAAAAGAACTTATTAAACTGAGTCCGTTTCTTTTCTAGTGTTCAACTTGAACTCTCTACTTTGCGAGCGAGTAGAATGTTGGGCATTTAATCTCTTTTCTATAGGGTACCTCATTATTTTAAAAGTAGCGGCAAGTGCTCCGAGGCGAATGTATCCACTCGCGTAGGTCACACACCTTTAATGTTACGCCCTATACATCGTAGTAGCACATAATATTAGGGATGTGTATGCTGTAGTCGGTGACCATACATGTAGTTTGTGTATTGTAAATATTTAATAGCAAACTACAGACTAGTTTTCGCTGGTTCACAGGTTGTGACTCACTATGTATTTACTCACTGCCTAACTATTATCTTAGTTATTCTTAGTGAATTAGCTCTTAACCATTACTTATTACTGTTGTATTTACTATATCAATCTTAAAGTCTCCTCACATTTAAAGAGCCCATGTATGTTTAATTTGTTTAAGGTGTCGAGAAGTTTTGTTTATTTTTAAATACCTCCCTCTATCATGTGAATTACATACGGTGCATTTGGAGTACCCAGTGAGCGTGATGATAACTGATAAAAATAAATAAAATAAAAAAAAATTATTAAATATAATCTTTTTTCTAACAAAAAAAGTAATTCCAGTTGCCATAATTAAATTTAATTTAAAAAATATACTTTTCTATTGTATTTACAAGTATACTGAATGAAGATGCTGGAATAATATTTATAAAATATTAGGCGGACTTGTAACTTACCTACCCAGCTTTAATATATAGAGCAATATTGTTAGAATTGATTAAAGAACTATATATATATGAATTACATAATTCAATACGTAAGTTTTATTAAATTTATCTCTTATTATATGTAATATAATATATAAAATAGAGCGATATATTTATTAGAATGAGTTTGTGGAGGAAGAAATTCTATTGCATTAATTTTAGTAGTTTATTCCATGTTTATTGTATATTTATGAGTAGGTGATAAGCATACACATTAGGATCACAAAAAAGGTTGAAACAGTAATTTATAAAAAATTATCATGGCTATTACTTAAGAGCAAAAAAATCATGAAAAGCAACATAAAAGTAACACACTAATGAAAAATGCTTTTAAGCCTCTCACTGTTACTTAGGAAATCTTATCGGTTATTAGATACATTGCTAAATAGAAGAATCATTAAACAGGCGAGTATATATAGTAAATAATATAATACAATTACTCATAAGAGCGACACGAAAAAATGAAGATAGTGTTATATTGAGCGATACCAAGATTAGATATTAAAACATATTCACGTATAATACCATGCTCATATAGGAATTACGTCGAATTTTACACACTATAAATAACTAGCAAATAAAGATTTTTCTGGGGAAGCATATTTGCATTGTGGACATTGAAAAGGGAGAGTCTATGAGAACGGAAGAGAACTTTGAACAATAAAACTCCCATGAGTACGTACAGTCGCGCAGGATGTCAGTTCCAAACGGAGACTAATATGATCTCAAGTGCAGAGTTAGGACTAGAGTTTGAGTAGAGGCCAGAGTCCATCTAGAGAAGCCGCAACATGTGTTTACATACCGGCGACACTTCTCTGCGCAAAACATCGATAACAGTAAATCACTACTCTACAACACTATTACAGTAGTTACTTTGTATATAATTCTACGAGAGTAGAGTAGTACGTAAAGCAGCACACAATTTCTCCTATGGAGATAGGGCGCGTGATTTCTCTGACTCCTGTCAGTCGGCGAGATAGAAAGCAGGCTGAAGTGGATTGTTTCCAATAATCACTTGGCATAATAAATGGTTGATCATCTTTAGATATAATCTATAGTTTTAATAAGGAAATACCAACATAAAGAATTTTGCCGTAACTTATTAGCACCTAGTAAAGCAAAGACGCTGTTATATATCTATCTTTTACTACTTGTATCTTTTAAAATGAGTATATATCTAAATCTGAAAAGTTATTAGGTGATATATTACAATTGACCTAACAATGATCAAATATTAAATTATTATCTACAAACCTTATGATGGTGTATCGATTTAATGAGTAGAGTATTCGTTATGGTGAGGAGAGGTTATCAGGCTAAGTTGTATAATGAAATATATCCAAAAGCTGAATATATATAACGCATTAACTATTGCACTCATATACAGATATATATTGGTAGCTTATGTCTATATATATCATGAGTTACTAAGCGAGATCCAGTTTAACACAAGAGATATATTGTCTCGCCTATCTCTTATTCTCTAAATTCTGCACTGAATTCTTGTCTAAGAATGTCTCGAACATAGTTAGTTTTTTTCTCTACAAGCAAAAGAGAAAACAAGTCATTGTGTTAATGGATCTATATGATAATGTTGAAAAGACAAGAAAAATTAATCGCATCATGCTAACGACGATCAACTATTCCCTACCAGATTGGATAACTTTCATATCAAAAAGATCATAAAATATCTCAGATTTTGGAACAATAGAAAAGAAATAGAATAAGAGAAAATGATACAGGGAGTTATATTATATAAATGTGAGATTCATAACGATATTCAAGAAGAAAAAGTTGTGGTATTGCAATTATGGACATGTATCAAGGTTCTCGATAGATAAATAATTTTAAATTTTTTATGATATTCTTTTTAATTTTCAAGAAATCATGCCTAGCGTAGAATTTTCTTATGGCAACTATCAAAAGAGGAACATGAACCTACCTAAGTCAGAAATATTAAGAATCTGGCATTGATACTTTTAAGAGATGAGAAAGTATCTCTCCATAATAGAGGAATAAATTATTTAATATATTTCAGAAGAGTCGACTCACAATGTATATAGTCATGAATCGGTAAGAGAAAGCAGAAACATAGGTAATTATCCAAATTTTAAAGTAGAGAAGAGGCAAAAGAATATAGTATGATACACAATAATTTGTCAGATGAAAGAGATTTAAATTTACAGGTCATCTAATTGCTTCTACATTATTTCTGCCTGAAATGTTTGCCCATTATTATTCCAACTTTCCTGCCCAAAACTTAAAAGAAACTTGTAAATTGTACCCCCTCCTTCACATAAAAAAGTAATTAATGAAAGTGCTTAAAGAATCTATAAAAGCATATTAATGATAGTAGAATGCTTAGCAAGTATATTAAGAAGGAAGATGCTTAATAAGCACATTAAGAAAGATGCTTAATAAGAGCATATTAAGAAGAAAAATGCTTAATAATCATATTAGGAAAAATGCTTAATAAGCATATTAAGAAGAAAATGCTTAATATCGGAAGCTGAGGCACGTGGAGTTTTACTTCTATCATTAAAAAGTGATTAAGACTTTAGTGAGAAATACAATGGGGCAGGGCAGGACAAGCTTTCGGCATTAGCAATGCATCTAAGTAGTAAAAGGATTTATATCGTTAATTAATAATTGTGATTTATTGATTATTGTCTAATAAGTTATTTGATAAATATATTGAGCTCATTCTAAAAGAATCGGCAAAGACCTGAGATTTTCTATTTTATAATATATATAAATAAGTAAATATATTGAGATGTATGCATTACTTACATACTATTATATATAGGTATAGTAATACAAATAAATATTATATTAAAAATAAAAATAAATATATTTTTTAACTATATATATATATCTACAATAAAAACAATAATAAGTATTAATAATATATTTTATAATATATAATTAATATATATATTTATACTATATATATATATATATTAATTATAAATATAAATAACTTATATATATATATATAATATATATATATATATAAATATATATTATATATATAATTAAAGCTACTATATATATTTACTTATATATATATATATATATATATATATAGTATTAAATATTATATATAATATATATATTATATATATATATTATATATATATTATTATATATATATATATAATATAATTATGATGTATTCGAAATTTTCAGATAGACACTACCTCGCAATTTTAATTGCACGACGAGGTCCAGCCCTAGATATCATATATATATTATATATATAATATATACTTATATATATATATATAAATATATAAACTATACATATATTTATACTATAAATATTATATATATATTATTATCAATATATCGTTTTAATTATACATTGTTTTATATAATCATATAATATTATAATATATATAGATTAATTAATATTCAGAGCGCGGGCTTTTAACGGGGTAAGCAATGGAAGACCTGAAATTTCTCACCACCTCAATAATAATAAAACATTAAAAAGCAACTTTCAATGGTAATAAAAATAATTTACAAATAGTATTACTATTTATTATACTATTAAAAATAATAGATATTTATTAACTAAGTATAATATTAAACTATATGCTATACTAAAAACAGCTATTATTTACATTAAGAATCATTTAAATCTTCATGCGACTTATTAATTATTTCACATTAAGGATCAATTGACTGGATAGAATAATTTTAGATTTTGTGCCTACCAAGAAAGCATAAATTTATTTAATATTAGCTATTCATATAAACTCACTGGTTTGATCTAAGGCAATCAGTAATATAAGAAACCTTTAATTTCTTATTTTATGTCTATTATTATGAGAGGATTTGATGACCAACAAGGAGCTCCATCTTACGAAATCTTGGCATGAACCAATTATTATTTATTTAAAAATTAATAAAAAAATATATTTAATATAATATAATATAATATGATATATATATTAAATATATATATATATATATAATATATATATATACTATAATATAATAATATATATATATATTTATTAATATATATATATATATATTATATAATATATATATCTAATATATATATAATATATATATTAATTATATAATATATAAAATAATATATATATAATATTATATTATATAATATATTTATTAAAAAAATTAAATAAAAGAAATTTATTTAATTTTTATTTTATGTATATATTATTATTTATATTAGTATTTTAAAATTTTTATATATATATATATATATATATATATATAATATATATTAATATATATATATATATTAATATAATATATATAATATAATATATATAATATATATATATAATTATATTAATATAATATATATATATATATATATATATATATATAATAATATATTATTATATATTATAACTTAATTATATTATTAACTATATATAATATATACATATACTATATTAAATATATATATATATATATTAATATAATATATATATTAATATATATATATAATAATATATTATTATTATATATAATAATATTAATATATATATATATATATTTTATTAATTAATAATAATATATTAATATATTAATATATATATAAATAGAATCCAGTGCATACATTCGATATACTGGTATGCCATGAACTGAAGTTACTTTTAGTAATGAATAAAATCCAGAAATGATATTGGATTCAAGTCCAAATTCAAATTTAAGTACTTGTAAATTCCATTTAGCTAAAAAATAGTAATTTATTGATCCAAATATTTATGAATATAATATAACGTCCATAAGAATACCATGTTAGTAAGTCTTATATTTAACTACTATATATTAATATATATATATATATATATATATATATAATATATATATATATAATATATAATACTTAATATTAATATATAATATACATATATATATATAATAACTATATATATATAATAATTATTATATTATATTAATATATATATATTAATTATATACATATATATATATAATATATATACTATTATATACTACCTAGATATAATATATATATAATATAAATATTATTATTATAGTATATATTAATGATATATATATATATATTAATATATAATATATAGATATTAATTATAATATATTAATATTAATATATATTAATAATATATATATAATATATATATATTTTTATATATATAATATAATAATATATATAATATATATATATAATAATATATATATATATATATATATATTAATAATATATATATAATATACTTTATATATATAATAATTAATATAATATAATATATATACTATAATATATATATATATACGTATATTATATATATAATATATATATTATATATATATTATAATATATATATTATTGAATAGGAGTAAGAGAGAAGTAGAGAGAGAGAGAGAGAGAGAGAGAGAGAGAGTAGATGAAGAGAGAGAGATAAGCTGATATAGTAAGAGATAGATAGAGAGAGAAGAGAGAGAAGATGAGAGATGAGAGAGATGAAGATGAGTTTATATCTATTAAAATTTTCACTTATATTTTTTGTAAATATTTTAGTTTTAATTTATGATAATCTTTTAATATATAATAACTTTATTCTGTGTAACAGGCAGGCTTCTAATATCACTGCCGAAAAGTAACCTTTAATTTTCAATATATAATAGAACACGATATACATATTTATATACCTAATCTTAGTAATTTCTTAGTTCTATTATACAATTAAAATTTAAAATATATCAATATTTTATGATAAATAAAAAATGATTACACAACCTATTTATACAAAAGGTAAATCCATATAACATTATTTCCTGCTACTAGTGCTATAGTACCGGTAAATAGCAGGACACTAGGGGCCTTTGGATAGGCATAGTTTCTTCTTTAGAGGAGGAACTTCTAGGGAGGCAAGGTGCAAAATTATATTATCCAAACTCAGCTAAAAAAGAAAAAGCACATTATTATTACGTTAAGTTCATATATAATATATATATCATTATTTTATATTTATTGATATTTATTATAATATATATAAATATAATACTAAAATATAAATTATATTATTATAATAATATAATTTATGGTTATCCATTCCGCTGTATAACATATATGTTCTCTATTATTATAGGCTAATATATTATACTAGTGATATTTTATGGTGATAATCACTTATAGTTTTCCTTTACAATATTCAGTCATTATGAACATTTTAACACATATATAAATGAATTGTGTTAAATATATAGCCAAATAGGTACCTTTAAGACAAGGTTTATTAGCTCTCTTTTATTTATTCTTCTATTAAATTATGGTTATCATTGATTTAGGCCTCCTTCATTAAGCCCACTAAGAGTAAATTCAAATAAAAATTATAAACTTAAAAAGAATTAAATTCACGAATAAGTATTGTATATACCGATCTTGATTAATTTTGCTACTCTATATTTTTTTGAGATGAGGTATACATGATAAAACCGTTATCAAATTAGTGATAATTGAGTAATAAATAAACATAAAATATGATTAGATGAAGTTTAATATATCAAGAGGTGCATTGAGAGATTTGCTTTATTTTTACTTTTTCAGCTAATGGCCATTGGTGTAAAGTCTTTCTATATTAAAAACAAGACTTTAAAATAAATCATTTTCTCTTAACAGCTTTGAGCTTATTGAGGAGTTTAATATTCAAAAGGTATTCAGGATCAGTTTCCTGGATGCAATCCATCCAGGGATTAATTAAGGCAGTGCTAAATTCTGGGCTGCCTGATACACCCACCTCATAATGCTGACAAAAAAGTACTTGATTTAGCCTTATCCAGATGATCTGCAAATAACATTTCCAATCAGAAAACAAAATTAAGAGACAATCTTTTATCGACGATTTCTGAACACTCCCTCAGCAGTACAAATAACCTGAAGAACTACTCTTAACGCCAGTTAATATACCAATAGAGGTTCTCTCTAAGTCACATTATATTTAAGTACGTGCTCGAAGCTTAAAGAGGGAGAGCAGATCTCTGGAAGCTGCAGTGCTTTACCGGCGAGAAATGTCTTCGGCCGCCATCGTGGAGAGATAGATGGGCTTATTATTTAACCTAGAGACAAAGAAACAATAGGCCAAAAAGGTCTAAGAGGTATTCATAGAGCCTCTAATAGTAAGTATAATATATATTGAGGAACAGTAACGTAGCGGCCGACTATGGTGTCATAGTTGAGGAACGTGCGCACTAGACTAGATAACTGTCATCGAAGTCAGTACTTATCTAGTACAGTAGTAAGATGCGCATTAATATTCTGATGTAGTAGCATAGTCCGCTGGTCTAAGCTAATAAGTAGCCTTAGCGCAATATACTACGTTCATGGTGTGATTTTTATCCACCAGCGATTTCCACACTGTCCACTAATATTAGACATAGAGACTGTTTGTATCAGTGAGATTCCCATAGTACGAAGCATCAGACAGTCGACATGACACGAGTCAGATTTCTGCATGATCTAAGATCAAAGAGGCAGGAGCGCCAGCATGAATAACCGGCTACCATGAGCTAACACGAAGAGAATCGAGGTGCTTGATTTGTAGATACACGAGAGCGCGATAGTATGATGGTGTGCGCATGGTGCTCTGCATTCATCAGAGCCGCATGACCGACATTGTATGGTGTGATCGAGTGTGATGTCTATAGAGCGACATTAGAAGTATAGTAGTTATGAGGAGATACGCTACAGCATAACTCACCTATCACATCCTTCATAGGCGTCTATATTTTAACCGAAAGTTAATTTCTAAAGTTTTAATATTACGAGCTGGAGTACCCTATTGACAGTGGAGGACCGAGCCGCTCAGTTATAGAGTTGTCAAAATCTCACTCGCGTGTAATCCATTGCCTGTATCATCATACACCGCAACGAGGTACTTACACTCAGCTCGCGTGGAATATATGAGCATATATTACTATTCTAAGTAGCGATATATAATATACTATTAGATTGATAAGCGCATGTAACATGGCGTAAAATATTAAAGCAGGTTAATTATACAGAGAGCTAGACGTGATACATATGAATATTATAATTCGAACGATATAACGTAACTGATGCAAAGTACGATATGATCGTATTATTAATATATATTATAATTTAGGCAGGTATAACTTGTATTATGCGTTTATATATATATAACTAGATACGTATTATATAAAATATATATTACGGTCGCGACTAATATACAATAAGACTGTTATGTGTGTGTGATGTGTGTATACTTGATGTGGTCGTAGATGTGCGAGTGAGTACGAAATACTCGTTATCCATGCACGCCATACATACACGATCGCCATATAGGTGCGGCATCAAGGTAATTGACGTACTACGTGACGTCGTACGAGTGCGAACGTATAATAATATTGCATAATCGGGAAGAGCGAGGAAGCGCCGTTGTAGAGCACATCATATATATATACAGCGATGTGGTAAAGCGAGAGATCACGTTTAGAAGTAATGCATAAGCTGAGACTTTATACTATGGTGGAGTGCGCGTTTAATACTTCGAATATGAGGTATCTGAGGGAATCATGATATATATATATAGTATCTACATCTATATCATGCTGGTGACTTGATCAGCTATAGTATATATATATATAATATATATATATATAATTAAATCAGGAATAAAGGTTAATAGTTGTATAAACATTATTAATCTTTACATTATTAATTATTTAATAGGTATTTAATTATATATATATACTAGAAGAATTAACAAGTGTATAAGTAGTGGTCTCGATATTGGGCGTGCATCAACCTATATATAATACGCCGTCACATAAGTACCAGCGCTGAGGATGACAGTACACTAGTCGGGCACTACCTACTGGTAAAGTACGGATCATCTGAGAGATATAGGACTATAGCGCGCGTATATATATATATATGCATGGCGCGTAAAGATCAGGATTTATGGTTACGAGGGGGCAAAGGGTTGCCGAGTGTATATATTATATATCCAACTATTATATACATATATTTAATATATATTATCCATATAAATATATATATAGTAAGTTATAGAAATTAGAGGACGTTAGCCTCAATATTAATATATATATATACATACTATTATATATATATACAATTTACGTGATATTAGTATACTATATATGCGATGTTGTGGTCGTAGCAATGATCTTGACTTAGGGGCTAAGCAAAAGATTGAGTATTTAATGTTCTTGCTCGCATATGATCCCAAAATAGACGGTTGTTGAATTGTTAAACACTCCAAATTTTTTCTTCTTTTCAAAGTATATAAAAATATCATAGAATAAAAACGTTATTTCGGTTTGATAACATCCCGAAATAAAATCACAATACTTACAACCATTGTTTGTTCAATTAAAAATAAATTTTAGTGTCACTCACCGAGTGAGTAAAGGAAATATAAACTTCTTCTATTTGAGAACACGTAACTGTGAATATTTTAATTGGGGGTGGCTAGTTTACTGAGTCCCATGATACTGTAATTATTCATTAAATCATTAACTAGCATTAGACGCCTGGATTTTTCCAATGCGAATTATCGCAATTAAACGATTGTTTTCCTTAATTCGTTCATTTTTTCCGACTTACTAATCCATCATGTGAAATTCACTACAAACTAGCCTTTCATACCTCAGCAACTGGTCTTCGTTCATTGTGGTATTCTTAGCCAGTCCTTCTTACTCTTTCGCAGAGGTGCTTTTGAAAGACTCTTTCAAATGATACTTTTTTTGTTGGAATACTATTACTATACTTTCTATTGATGATATATTGTGATGTCAAAATACATTCGTTTATTTAGAATGTTAAAAATATCTAAAATAATGAAGCTTAAATGTATTTGAGTTAAACACATTTTATTTATAGAAAATCAAATAAAAAATTGAAATATATTGCGACCAATCGGAATCAGAACATTTCTTCCTAAGACATTTTTTTTAATAGTAGATACATTTGTTTTTCCAACTTTGTTAGTCCAGTTTATTTATTTTATATTAAACTATATCAATTATATTTATATTATATATAATATAAATACTATACTATATTATATATAATATTATATATATATATATATATATTATTACTTTATATTATATATTAAATATATACAATCTACTCTCCTCATACATATCATATATATATAGTATTACTATTTATATATATATATTATATATATAATCGAATACGTTGTATATTGATGTTGTTATGAATATATAATGATTGTCTACAATGTTTTCTTTATAAAATTATTGTGTATAACTTCGTTCATTAGATATTTTGTAAAATACATATATTGACGTTTTATTTTTTATTTTTTTTTAGGTTGTCGGGTTTTTTAAAGATGTTGTTAAGTTTGTAAAATTGTAAAAGACTCAACTGAAGTTCAGGGCCATGAAAAATTGATATATCTTTAAAAGTAATGTATTTGACTCACGAGGATTGACCTTTTTATAAATATTAAGGTTGATGTCTAATAAAAGTAACCAAAAGCAGATAGCTGTTTTTAACACCTCACTATAAAGAGATAACTATAAAAGGCGTTATAGCGACTTATAGTTGCTGGGTTCATTATCTCGAGTAGCTAGCGTCATACATAGCTTCTCTAAGCGAAAGAAGGAGACCCCAACAGAGTAAGCTGCATGAAGTTAATATCTGCCTATTTAGGTTCTACAATGTAAAAGGGGTTATTGCGTGAAACTTTAATAAACTTCAACAGCTACCTTGTGCAGTGGAGGAATAAGAAGAAAAGAGATAACTACAACTCCTTCCACTACATAATTGGTGACTCAAGTGAAAAAGAACACCCTCTCAAGACTCAAGAAGACGACGACTCTCTCAAGACAACTCTCTCAAAACTCAAGAAGAAGAAGAACAACCCTACTGAAGGAGAAAGAAGGTACTTTCCGACACCGAGCAACGTCCTGCCGAAGAACAGATAGAAGAATCACCAGTCTCTATATAATGACAGGTCCTTTAAGATTAAATTTGATGTTTGTCAAGTCGATTGGTGACGTTAAAAAGGGAAACTCTTGAAGCAAAGATGAGATATTAGAGTAACCACCAGTGTTTTCTGAGACGTTCGTTCCAACATGGTTCCGTGTCTTAGATTCGCAGTTTCACCTTGGAAAAATAACTTCGGAGAAAACGAAGTACTTCCACGCTCTTTCCCAACTGCCCACAGACGACGTCGACGTATCTCTTCTTCAAATCTCGATGCTCAAGCCTATACACCATTGCAAAAATATGTTGCTACCATCTGCGAGAAGTGTAAGACGGTGCTATCCAACGAGTTTATGTCCAAACAAGCTTACAGTGGCAAGCCTTCCTTTCATCTACGAGGAATGTTCCGTTATGGTGCCAAGTTAAAAATTGGAGAAGATGGCGTTTGGATGCAGTTCTTGAAGATTCTTCCAACAAGCATTCGACCAACTATGGCTTCGCAGACAGCACTTACCCTTGAGCAACTTGGTGAACTAGCCAATAATCTAGTTGTTTTGGTATCGTTTGCTCCTGTCACGGCAGTGTCAACAGCTACGACTATTCAAGCAACTACATTAACAACAGCAACAGCAACAGCAACAGCAACAGCAACAGCAACAGCAACAGCAACAGCAACAGCAACAGCAACAGCAGCAGCAGCAGCAGTAGCAGCAGCAGCACCTGTGAGTCTGCGTCCATATCGTCAAAAGGAAAGACTCCACGTTTGCCGTGCACACATTTTCTTCGCTCAACGGGCAAGAATATGCAGGCCTTGGTGCAAGTAGCCTGACAAAGCTAATGTGCAGATAAAACCCTCATTTGCCCCTCTCCTAGATCTGCTTCTCCCACACCAACGGAAAACTAGAAGAGCGAGCTAATTGCTGCGCTATAATTCACAGTTCGAACTTACTATCAATGTCACAATATTCGGACGCAGATACTCTCTTCCTCTTAGACACCGGCACTTCCATTTCATGTCTACCTTCTTTGATAGTAACAAACATGTCCATATTTGCAACTAATGACAATTGTTTCTCATCCAATAGCTCGTCTATCATGTGTCATGGTAAAATAGTGATATGTATAACGATCAAGAAGCTTTCGTCGAGAATTTAATTGAGCACCATCATAGTACTGATATCGCAATTGCCCAAATCTGGGTATGGATTTTCCTACGCCATTAACCAACTTAATTTATATTTTATGGGTAAGAAACCTCTACAATGGCAACATAAATACTTATCTTTAACACTTTTCTTCAAGCTCTTTCTTCCGACAGGAAGTTCTTCATTATCAAATCACACTCTAACACATCAATTAGATTACTCTAATATTTCTCCATCTTTGCTTCAAAGATTTCCCTTATACATTATTAACGACACTACTTTGACTTGAACAAACCTGATTAATCTACCTCACCTAAAGGATATCCTGTTTTATCATTATATAGAGGATGGTCGATTCTGCATCCATATTTTTTTTGCAAAGATACTCTGCGGCTTCCCTGAACATCGAAGCACTCAAAGAAGCGATAGAACAAGAAATTCAACACATCTCATTGAAAAGAATGGAGATCATCGCAGACTCCTTTCAAGTCTTCCTTGGGCTCTATGGTCGCCCACTGACTCAACTGGTGGCCAAAGAAAATACCCCAGGAACTTGGATGGCTCAACAATGGTAAGAGACGCTCCATGACGCCAGGATCTTATTATGTGGATAGATAGAAACCTATGTCAGATACTGAACAAGAGATGGAAGTAGGGTGTATCGCGTCACTGTCCCTCAAACATAGACCATGCAAAATCGGAAGCTCACACTACTTTGCACAGACGTCTGCGACACTGTGCTGGGTAATACGCGGAATAGTATACAATTCAGGGGTAACAATCGATAAATATGATCCGAATGGGATCTTCATAGGAGGGCGGGACGATATACAAACGACGCAAATTCCCAATACACGGGAGCGCGGAAGGAATTGAAAGGAGACTGCACATCAGGAGACTGCGCCCTTTCTGAGGCCGTTTTTTGAAAATATGGTTTCAGATATTCTCCTGAGAGGGGCACGAAGTTCTGTAGGCATGCATGGGAAAGATGTATATGAACGATACATGCCAGGAGCGAGCAGAACAGTCGATGAAGCACACGGGCTCGGTCTTACATTATCCTATTGTATATTACACGTCGCAACAATTGATGTTTCGCGGTATCCGATATGCTTAGTGTAGCCACGAATGTGTTTATCAGGATTGCTTATTATACTCGACAGTTAGATATCTGCTGTGCATGATAAGTTCGACTCAGGGCATAACGCGAATACCTTAGATAGAAATGCAGTCGAATTCTGACGTGTATCTCATAGAGTGTCGCTTGTAACCCGTATGTGCAGTATACGCCGATTAATCTCCGTACACACACTGCACCATCTAGACAGCGACATATAAGATTCGACACAGAGTATTAGATCGACTCAGATAGAGATCAAGGGCAACGCTGTGACATATGACGATCTCAGCAGATTCCTAGAAGCGCGGCAGTTTTATATTATGGACTCGGGGATAAAAGGTCCTTACACGGTTATATGACACTTCAGAGGAAATAATTCAATTGTGGACTAGATGAATCATTGTCCAAACGCATACATCGACAGTCAATGTATATGCATACTTAAGAAGATGATATAGCAGCAACCACGCCAGTGTGTTGATTGACGTATCAGAGTACCTAGTGTGGGGAGTGTGGAATAGCCGTTGATATGCAAGTCATAGGTATATCGCTCTAACAAGACGAACCAGTTCATTAGCGTCTGGGATATCATATTTCTTTAATAGTCAGGGATAATTGCGTCTGGCGATTCCTCACGTAGCTATACAGCAAAAGGAAGTACACGCATACAGCGCACGCGCAAATCGAAATCAGAGTGTTGAGTATCCCAAGTCACCTCCTTCTCTACGAGCATTCACATTATCATCAGACGGCAGCTTCATGTTGAGTCAAAGATTTCACAGATATAGGAATGAAGTTGGAGTACTGACGCGACATTAATTTCGTGATTCTACTATCTGCGGTCAAAATTGACAGCGCACATGTGTTTGCAATCCGGGAGAGTTGTCTTTCAGTGTAGCATCGCTTAATGAACGCCTGTAAGGCAAGTAGAAGCCATGGCCAAAAGAATGAGCGAGAAAACACAAAAGCCGGCAGCCAAAATCACCGAAACTACCGGGTTAAATGGAAATCTGTCTACTTACATCCCATGGCCCGCCAAAGAATGACACGAAGCCTTCAAATAAATACATCAAGAATACTTCCAAAACGACTAGCATCAAACAGCTTTTTATGCACATTTTCCTTTATGCGAGCCGATTACCCACATTTTCAAACTTCTACGGTAGTAAGCCAGACTTCTGTAGAAGAGCGTAATCAATTTCACCAGATTGGTTGATGACATCCAGTACTTTAAGACTTCTAACCAACGCTAGACCACGACAAAAAATTATCGAAAACTGTAAAATGCAAAGTCTAATGGACTAGGACAGTGAGTTAGCGCCGAAGTGAACCTTCTGCAAGGCCTACTTTCTGTTTCTGTTTTCAAGCATAAGATATGGCTGATTCTGAAGGAAGGAATATCAGTCTGTATACAATTTGACATTCGACTGTGAGACAGTAGACGTCGGCGTATGGCAAAAAACACGCTCGTGCTCTTGCGCGATAGTCTCTATCCGATAGATCAGCTTTCTACTAGTAAATATCAAAGCAAAAAGTGGATGTCAAGCTATAACGTTCATCTTTCTGTCTTAACAGAATATCCTCTCGTTTAATTGAACACTATGTCTTCGAGGTTATATAATATGACATCGTGGAGATGCTTTTCCGCAACACTGACCCAGTATATCCCTCACTACAGGTTAAAGTGAGTCCATTCGATTTACCCTGAATGGCTTCATAGATGCCAAGTTGTCTTCAATTAAGAAGTCAGGACTAGGATGAATCGAAGACTGTACCACTTTTCAGCCATAGCATATCCATTTTAACCCTTTACAAGATAATCTTCAGATAGGTGTGAATACCTCTTCAGCTTTTTCCCACGATCATTTTTTGCAAAACCTTGTCGTGAACAGATCTCCAATAATTTCCATCAGATATCTCATCCTGGAGTTAAAGCTCTCTGCGTCTTATACAAGACTAGGTATTTTCTGACCTATCTAACATGGAGTCTAAAACTCAGAATTTTTGGTGATTGTTCTTTATAGCTACATACATGCCAAATTCATCGCTTATACAGTTAATTTCACGCCTAGACGGGCCACGACTCGAACCACTCGCGATTCTGGGAGGCGTATATGAGGACATATTCCCTCATATGCGATGTTCTCATCTGACGCAGATGCGGCGTCTCGATCAAATTCAGGAAAATTTTCGCAACACAAGACATCACTAGCGGGCAGACTGCTACAGCTTGGCGGTCGTAAAAGTGAAGGGATTGGCGAGCGTACTTGTGAATTGTAGGGAATGCAGAACATTACATTCGGACTCGTGGGGCAATGGTTCGGGCTATTAGTCCGTAGCACTTTACTAAGCACTTTTGGCAATAGGCGTTCGACCAAGGGTCGCGACATATAAGGCATACTTACATGAGCGAAAGCTATGAGCAGTTACTTACCCTGGAGCACTACTACTCTTGATCTCAGCATCCTCTTTTACCGATACCTCAGATCCAGTTCACTAAGTGGACAGAAGCAATTTCTCTAGTGAATACGACTTCAAAATCTGTCGCTAGTGCTTTCCATGCAATGTTGTATAATCAAGATTTCGAATTTCCTCTCTAAATGTTAATCTCCGATAGAGGACCACAATTTGAAGGAGAATTTTTTACCGAACTATCAAATTTGATTGGATTTCACAGACTCAGGCTAAGCACTTATTACCCCTTCAGCAACTGGCCAAATCGAAAGATTTCATCGATCGCTGAAGAGTGCTCACGGCGCGGAAACAACACTGGATACTCTCTCTTCCAGTCATCATGCTATGCCTTCGTTGCATTCCTGATGACTCTGTATTCTCTCCTTTTCAAGCAGTAACTGGAAAACACTTCTTTGTCCTTTAGAACTTTTTCAAACACCTAAAAACAGAGATTCTTGCAACGACTTCATAAGAAAATTTATGGCTCACGTGAAATAATTGGATTTTCGACAGCTACCACCGCTTCATCCCTCCAGTGCTTCATCTTACATTCCTGCCAAACTTCGAACCTGTTCCCATGTCTTTCTTCGAGTCGATCGCATTCAGAAGAGTCTGAAGCACCTTATTCTGGCCCTTACAAGGTTCTTCAACGGATGGATAGATGCTACAAGATACAACTTCCTGATGGTGAGAGAAATGTCACTTCGATTAATCGTTTGGAGCCTGTTGTACTCCCTTCGACTCCATAGATGGTTCCTCACTCGGTTGTTGATTCGACTTCACAGATGGTTCCTCAAACGGATGATAATTCGCCTTTGCATATGGTTCCTCAATCAGATGATAATTGGCCATCACAGATGGTTTCCCAATCGGATGATGATTTGCCTTCACTGACGACCTCTTCATCTACTGAACAACATTAACAAGCTTCAGTATCTAGACGTAACCCAGTAAATAGGGTGCATTTTAAGTGATCAATGCAGTAAAATTAGGGCTTAAAAGTAAATTTAGTTATTAAAGTGCTCCACTTTTAGGGCGAGAACTGTATGTAGTTATTGTTAAAATAATTGTTTAAAATGTTATATAATATATAAAATAATGGAGTTTAGATGTATTTTTTCTAAAGTGTTCTAAATTTGTATTAGTTGAACCCATTTTATTATAGAAATCAAATAAAGAATATGAATTGTATGGGGAGTATTTTTGTCGATTTTATTTTTTTTACTTTTATATATATATATATATATATATATATATTTATGGGGAGTATTTTTATCTATTTTTATTTTTTTATTTTTTTTTATATATATATATATATATATATATATATATATATATATATATATATAATATATATATATATATATATATATATATAGATATATATATATATATATATATATATATATATATATAGTATATATATATATATATATCTATATATATATATATATATATATATATATATATATATATATATATATATATATATATATATATATATATATATATATATATATATATATATATATATATATATATAATGATACGCTGTTATATGATGTCATTATAATGTGATGATTGTTTATAACTGTGTTTATTAGACATTTCGTAAAAAACATTTATCGGTGTTTTTTTTAAAGTTGATGTTTTTAAAAGACCCGCACGAGTTTGAGGGCTACAAAAAATATATATCTTAAAAAGTAATGTACTTAGTATGGGGGTATATTGCACGACGACCTTGACCTGCCTCTTGACCTGATTTTTTGAACCTGAATTTTACCTGACTTAATCTTTTGAAGTCTGAATTTTTACCTGACCTTGACCTTTTTGGCTTGATCTTTTTTGGCCTTGACCTTTTTTCACCCCAAACTTTGGCCTTCCATGAAGTGGTCATTTTTGGTCATTTGTAATTTTTCTAATACCTCACTTTAAACTAATTTTTGGCAATCTGAATAAAGGGCAACTCACTTTTAACTTGACTTTTATGTAAACTTTAAGAAGGAAGAGCCAAATATATTGGTGTCACAAAACTGTGAGAGCGTGCATCCCCACCTAATTTTTCTAACCTTATTTTGCATGGGCAAAGGCTTGATCAGGTTATTTTTTTGCTCCTTTAGGTTTCGCCTCGACTTTTATGTTCTACCTTTTTTGTCCTTAATCTTTCCAAAAAGTTGAAACAGATGTCATGGTCAATTTAACCATGTAATTTTGGCCTTCCAGTTTGTTCTTTTGATGCCTAACCTTGTTTAACCATGATAGTTTTCAGCCTGACCATGCTAGACACTGCATGGTCAATTTTGCTCCACTGCTAATTTTGCCCACTCGTGGCCCAATTGTCACATATTTTCTCTCAACTGTTAACAGATAATATGATCAACACCAAAATAAATACATGATTTTACACACACACATAGATTTATTTTCATATAATAAGATTTGATTACTTACACTCACCATCTTAGATTAAGTTTTTACAATGATATGCAATAATATCCCAATATGACACTGATATACCCATTCACTATGATACTTTACAGCATTTTTTGGCTGACAGCACCACTTCTGGAGATTATGACTTTCATATACACACGTAAAAGAAACTGACATTTTGTTATCAACTTTGGACTTCTGGTGTCTGGTTTTGTTATCTCAGCATTATTACACTCTAGTCTTTGATGGACGCCTTTGTATGTAGTGTGTGTTTCAATCTTTAAGATAAAATGTGGAGAAGATATGAAAAAGTAATAGCGCTTGGTGGCCTCAATCACTGTGGCAGATCTAATGAAGATGTCATAGTGGTCTCTATGAGCACTATGCTAGGCAGAGCAGTGAGCTGCGAGGCCAGCTGAGTCAATGAGTAAGAGCTAAATGAGGCGCCGGGTGATGTTATGATATGTCATGAGTGCCATTATAGTAAAGAAACTGAGTGCCACTTTTCAAGCCTTTTTCAGCCTCCTGGAGCCCCCCGTTGAATAGCCCTAATATGGTATCACCCCTAGGGTAAGGTTGAAGAATCGATTGCGTATATTACAAGTTGCCAGGATGCTCTCTACCAAGAGTTGGGAATTTTTTTCTAATAATTATAGCAATGACAGAATATGAGATCTGAAAAGAGCTGCACAGTTGAGACAGTGGCCGCAACTGCCTTAGAGTCTGTCGCCGGTGATCCCCGTCAGAAACGTGTGCGCCCGTAAAGCACGATACAATACAGGTGTGCCCGTAGGCACATTTCGCGTAAATCGTTGCCGCGTGCGTCCTGGTGATTGAATATTACCAAAAAAAAAGAACTGAAAATATTATGATATATCAATGTAAATTATTCAGCAATTTCTTCAACATACCTATGAGTCATTCATTTTTACTACAATTGTACGAAAATTTATTAAAAACATATATTTACATACCTTAGCAAAAATCAGTAGAATAATAAAGGTGTTACCTAACACCTAAGGGATTAGTATGCTTTTGTTTTACTGCTTTACTGCTTTAACTCATGTTTTACTGCTTTAACTCGCTGCTTTACTGCTTTAACTCATTTTTGCATACCTTAAAGCAGTAAATCAGTAAATCAATAGAGGTGTTACTTAACACCTAAGGGATTAGTACTGCTTTAACTCAGGTTTTACTGCTTTAACTCATGCTTTACTGTTTTAATCATGTTACTGTTAACTCTCTGCGCATTGTCATTTAACTCTGCTTTACTGCTTTAACTCATATATTTATTAACATTACATACCTTAAAGCAGTAAATCAGTAAATCAATAGAGGTGTTACCTAACACCTAAGGGATTAGTATGCTTTTGTTTTACTGTTTTACTGCTTTAACTCATCTGCTTTACTGCTTTAACTCATATGTTTTACTGTTTTAACTCACTGCTTTACTGTTTTAACTCATATATTTATTAACATTATGTTTTCTTTATATTTTTATTTTTGTTTTAATACTTTTTATTTATTATTATTTTTTATTATTTCTATTTTTATTTTTGTTTTAATACTTTTTTTTATTTTTAAATTATTATTATTAATATATTTATTTTTATTTTATTATTATTTTATTTTAATAAAATTGTACGAAATTTTATTAAAAACATATACTTTACTGCTTTACAGCTTTAATTAATCTCATTATTCATTATTCACTTGACGAGTATGGATGTGGAGAAATTTACGTTCCGAAGTCCGGCTACATGTCTTGTAGCAGGGCCGACAGGATGTGGTAAAACCTTTCTATTATTAAATATTTTAAAGGAAATGGAGATTTTTGAGCAAACCCCTGTAAAAATAATATGGTGTTATAATGTTTATCAGGAAAAATTTAAAGAATATAAAGATGTGATTCAATTTCATGAAGGTATATACGATATTAGATCGGTGGACAATATACATGGTCACAAAATTATTGTATTAGATGATTTAATGCACAAATTGAATTTGGAAATAGCAGAAGTGTTCACAGTTTATTCTCACCATCTAAATATCTCGGTGTTTTTCATAACCCAGAATATTTTTCATCAAAGCAAGCATATGCGAAGTGTTTCTTTAAACACAGTATTTACTGTTGTTTGGACAGAGAAGAGACATGAGTCAAATTAATGTACTGGCAACTCAAATGTTTCCACTTCAAAGGAAAGAGTTCTTAAAAGTATATAAAGAGGTTACTTCGATCCCTCACGGTTATTTGATGTGTGAACTTCACCCCAAAAACACGCACAGAGTGTTGCTCCGTACCAACATTCTTCCCTATGAGATAGAAACTGTATACATACCTGAATAATGAGTGCTCTAGTTGCAAAGTATTTACCTCTTATAAAAAAATTTAAAAAGCTGAAACCATCTGAAAAACGTAAACTAATTAGTGAGGATGAGAAATTCATCCAGTGTGTATGTGAAGTCTGTTTAAATCTTATAAAAGGAAATGTTCCTTTAAACAGGCCTCAGAAGGTAAAGCTACGCCGTTATAGAAACATCATTAAAAAACTCTCCCTCAACATTAAAAATCTGAAAAATAAAAAGAAGTTACTACAGAGAGGAGGAGGGGTATTCCTACCATTACTCTTCTCCGTTATAGCTCCATTGATAACTAAGTGGTTGTCCCCATGATGAAGAAGGTTGCTGTACTTCCATATAATGAGTATGAGAAAATGAAGTATAATAATACAGCATCGGTACTGAATTCAGTTCCTCAGATTCAGCATTCACAACCTCAATATGGCCAGTTATTGCCGCACCTTGCGCAAAATCCACAATCACAGTTTCATCATTCACAACCCCCACATACGCAGATATTACAGCCCAATGCATTGACATTACAACCTCTTTCACATCAGCAACAACAGCTGCACCAACAGAATCCTTATATTGTGAACGATTCATTATCTTTTCAGCAGCCTCTACCTCATAGCTTATATGATCCTAAAGTTGAACAGATAACCAAATACGAGAAAGAAGTGTACAGAATATTAAATTCAGACATTAACATCCATGAGAAACGCATCTTATACCAAGATGCCATACAAAAATTGATAGATCTTAAAGACTTGCACCTACATCCATCCCTACGTATCCCGCTAACCGATAATGTAGATATTCCTAATGAAGTAAAACTTGAAGTGAAAAATGAAGATAAATTTAAAAATATCCTAGAGGAGAGCTTACCTATTAGAGTACGTAAATCAGGAATAGCTTTATATAATATTTTAAAAGACCAATTATCTTTGAATGAAGCAGGACAGATCGTAATTGATGATGAAATAGTTAAAGGATCAAATATTGTGGATTTGATAGCTGATCTCTCACGTAACTGGAAGAAAGGTCCTGTAAAAGGATGGAATGATATCAAACAAGAACTCCAGATTAATTTTCCCAGAAGTTTAATCTTAAATACACAACGATTAGCAGATTTGGATAATATCCCCGTTACTCCAAGACCTGATTCAAGTCCCTCTGGTACTTCTTACGCTTCAGATAAATTTAAACGTGTTACCAGAGGCCGAATAAGAAAAACTTATAATAAACCTATTTGGATTAAATCGTAATTATGTATTATCATATATTTATTTAGTTGTAATGCTTGTATATAAATAAATATGTTATTTTAAACCTTTTTCTTTAACCCTTGGTCCTTTATATCACATTTTTGTGATAAATATATATATATATATATATATATATATATATATATATATATATATATATATATATATATATATATATATATATATATATATATATATATATATATATATATATATATATATATATATATATATATCATTTACATGTGGGTCAGTAGCCAACATGGAGGCAAAGGAGGTAGTTGATAAGTATTACTTCAATCTGAGGGAACCAAATAGTTTTGGGGGTTTCACCAGGTTTGCTTTAAGGTATCCTAATATTGAGAAAAAAGAGTTAAAAGCATATTTAGAGGGTGAAGAGGCATTTACTCTACATAAACTTGTAAGAAAAAAATTTCCCACACGGAAAACCATATCTCCACAGCTCGACAGTGTATGGCAATTAGATTTATCCGAAATGATTAAATATAGCTCTTATAATGAAGGATTTCAATACATACTTTTTACTATTGACGTATACTCTAGATACTTGTGGTTGAAGCCCTTAAAAGATAAAAGATCAGTCACAGTTGCCACTGCAGTACTTGAAATTATAGAGGATGAGAGGAGAACACCTAAATCATTCTGGACAGATTCAGGAATGGAATTCAAGGGTCGAGAGTTTCAGGAGCTGACTTGGGAGTATGGTATAAGCTATTACAATACATTTTCCGTAAACAAAGCGGCAATAGTTGAAAGAGTCCAACGTACTATTAAAGAACGCAGGTATTTTACTAAAATGAATACTTTTAAATATATTGATATACTGGACGATCTAGCTTATTCTTATAACAGATCTTACCATAGAACTATAAAGTCAACTCCTTTAGAAATGTCAAAAACTAGAGGACGTATAGCGCATATGGGTGAAAAAGAAAACAAAATAAAAGATAATTCAGGAATAAAGGTAAACGATTATGTAAGAGTTTCTCGAACAGAAGAAAGGTTTAGAAAAGGATATGAATCCGGTTGGACTACGGAAGTTTTTAAAGTTCACAATATCCGTCCACTCAGTCGTGATAGTTTAAAGTTATATTACCTGGAAGATTTAGATGGTGAAAAAATAAAAGGAGGATTTTATAAACAGGAAATACAAAAAGTAAGGTTCAATCCTGTAACTCATGAATATAAAATTGAAAAAATATTAGCTACGAGAGGTAAAGGGAAAAATAAACAGTATCTGGTGAAATGGAGGGGATATCCTGCTAAGTTTAATACTTATATAAAAGCAAGTGAAGTTAAGAATTATTAATCAGTTGTCATTACAATCATGGAGAGTGTAGATCACTTTTATATAACTCTCCCGTCTTCAGCCTCCTTGGATTTACATCCTGATAATAAACTCTCGGATTTTACAACTGTGTTAATGAATCCTATACAACTTGAAAGAGAGGCATATGAAGTAGGATTATGTGAAATGATATTAAATACGGACATAGAAAATTTACCTCACAATCTATTCTGGATGGGGGTGTACAGAAGTGTAGAATGTGTTGAAACTATATTACAAGTGGAAGATACTCGTTATCTGAAAAGGACTACAATTGCCAAAAAGCTGAATACGACAACATTTGCTACAAAAGAATACTTCTTTGAAGAATTTACTTTGCGGAGGTCATATTTTAAATCGGTACCTGCTATTTTTAGTCATTTAAACGTTCTCTTTGATATGAGTATTATGTGTAAGGATCTGGTATACAAAACTGAAATGCGTACTTATGAAGATAAAGTAATAATATCTTTAAGCTCAAAAGTAAGTGTAAACCTGCAAGACCGTGACATGTTTTTTCTCGAACGATCACCATGGCAGCGTAAACATATTCGTAGACGTGATGCTGAGTTGGATATACTTCATGATATCCCTACTATGTTGAAGAGAGTTATACTATCTGTGGAGAATAACCGCATGACTCCACATGAACAAAAAGATGAAGCAGATCGAGTACTGCATTATACATGTACCCCATCCGAGATGCTCAATCATCCAGGTATGGCTTATGTATATACAAATATAATTGATCATCAATATGTAGGCAATACTAAAGCTCCTTTATTAAGAGTAGTATATTTTCCCAAAGAGAATAAAGTTATAACATTCCCTAATGTTCATTATCTACCTCTGAATAGATCAAATTTTGACTCTGTACGAGTGCATATAAAAGATGTAGAAGGAAATCCTTTCCCCTTTACATACGGCGCATTGTTATGCAAAGTTCATATTAGAAAGAAACAGATGCAGTAATTACAGCATAATGGAATATATAAGAGGTGTAGTCAGATATATTTTTTTCATTCATTAACATACTCTCACAGTGTAAAGATAGTATAAGAAAGACACTCCTGTAATAATGGACGAAGAAAGGGTATTCAGAGGATCAAAAATGCAGAGGGGGTATGGCCTTGGTGGATTTTTTGCCAAGCTATGGAGAAGTGCAAGGCCTCTACTCAGGAGAGGTGGGGAATATATAGGTAAAAAGGCTATAAGACAGGTGTGCATACTATTCAAGATATTGCTGCAGGAAATAATCCTCGTACAGCACTAAAAAGACGTATCGCCGATGTTTCAGATGAGATGTTGGATGATGTTAAGCGTAAAATAAGGCGTAAAATGTCAGGTCAGGGTCGAGGCACCAAGAAGATTGTCATAAAGAAAAAGACCAAGCGGAAAAAACCTCTAAAGAAAAAATGTATTGATGTATTTGCTATTTAATTACTAACTGATAACTTTTATACGAGGTGTGTATTACTGTATATAAGTAACGTTTTTCATGAAAATGTTCATTATACGACCAGAACTCGCACATGCAAGATGCATTTCCTTCATCCTTCTAGTCCTGATTGTTGTAAGAGTGAATTGGATCTCTTCTCCGTGAACCCTACACAGATTAGCGTTAGCGATTCCAACTTTATCAGTATTAATCCTCTGCATTCAATTACCAATACAGATGTTCCTCTAGAGTTCAATATTCCAGGTACTTCTGATCAATACCTAGACCCCTCTAATGTGTTTTTATATGTAAAAACGAAATTCACAAAACCTGATGGTACAGATCTTCCTTCGGGTGATGACCATATAGTATATACAGAATCAAATTTCCTGTATACATGTTTCACTCAGGTTGAAGTCTATCTTAACGGAACTTCACTAGGGGCGTCAGCGGCTAATTATCCTTATAGAAGCTATATAGAACATTTGTTAAATTATTCAGACGACGCTAAACAGTCTCATCTCCAATCATGTGGTTTTTATAGCTTCAAAGATGAAGCTGCACATATAGATAAAGCAGCTAAAGTCATAAATAATACTTATGAATTTTACGGTCGATTAAATGGCGACATCTTCTCTCAAGAAAGACTCATTCTACCATCTGTAGATACTAGAATCATTTTATCACGTTCAAATCCTAAATTTGCTCTTAAAATAAAAAGTAAACCTGCTGTTACAGCTGTATGTCCAGAACCTGTTTTCAAACTGCTGGAGGCTTATCTCTATGTTAGAAAAGTGAAATTATCGCCACAGCGGCATTTGGAAATTGAAAATTCGCTTTTGAATACTACAGCAAAGTACCCTATTAAGAGAGTTGAAACCAAGATATTTAATTTCACTCAAGGATTATCGAGTATCAATATCCCTAACATTGTGAACGGAAATTTACCACAGAAAGTAATAATAGGGATTGTGGAACATGACGCCTACTCCGGGAATTATAAAAAGTCACCCTATAAATTCACACCTTTCGGACTTAGGGGTATCAGTTTACATGTGAATGGACTTCCTCACGGACGTGATTATGAAATGTTATACAACGGAGACCTATCTCTCTGTACTCGACCTTTTTACGACTTAAAGCCAATACTGTATCATGTAATGATAGTGGGACAGGCTTAAATCTTGAAGAATACGCAAAGAATAGTAATTTATATGCCTATGATCTCACAGCTGACCTTTCAGCTTGTAACGCCTATCATTTAAACATTTTGAGAAAGGGTACCTTAGGACTAAGTCTCTCTTTTGGATCAAGTCTACAAACACCCATCACGGTAGTGGTCTATCTTGAGCATCCTCAACTCATTGAAATTGACAGAGTACGCAACGTACTTTTGAATTATTAAAGATGAATGAAGAGGAAATAAAATCGGTGTTTAAAAATGAACCTCGCTTTTTAGGAGTGTTCGCCATTAACGAAATAAACTCTGTAAAGTTGGAGAAGGATACCTGCTTCATATTCAATACATTGCCTCGTCACATCACCTCAACAGGACATTGGATTTCCGTTTATAGAGCCAAAAACGATGCTGTTCACATAATTGATTCTTTGAACTTAAAATTTATATTGAATAATCATTATATCACCTTATTTTTAAAATATAATAATGTAAGCTGTGTAAAAACTATGTCTTATCCTGTTCAACCCTTATATTCTAATTTATGTGGAGTCTATTGTATTTATTTCATTATATGTTTTTTAAATAATGTATGTTTTAATAAACTTGTAAATATATTTGATGCTAAAAATTTGTATGTCAATGATTTTATAGTTTCTAATTATGTAATAAATGCTTTAAAATGAAAATGCGAATTACTACCCTTAAAACTCTTATATATAAAAAGGTTTTTAATAAAATTTCGTACAATTTTATTAAAATAAAATGTTTATATAACAGACACTGCATGTGTTTTTCTTTCATTACAATTTAAAAATAAAAAAGTATTAAAACAAAAATAAAAATAGAAATAATAAAAATAATAATAAATAAAAGTATTAAAACAAAATAAAAAATATAAAAGAAAACATAATGTTAATAAATATATGAGTTAAAGCAGTAAAACATATGAGTTAAAGCAGTAAAACATGAGTTAAAGCAGTAAAGCAGAGAGTTAAAGCAGTAAAGCAGTAAAACAAAAGCATACTAATCCCTTAGGTGTTAGGTAACACCTCTATTGATTTACTGATTTACTGCTTTAAGGTATGTAATGTTAATAAATATATGAGTTAAAGCAGTAAAGCAGAGAGTTAAAGCAGTAAAGCAGAGAGTTAAAGCAGTAAAACATGAGTTAAAGCAGTAAAACATGAGTTAAAGCAGTAAAGCAACAGCATACTAATCCCCCCTAGGTGTTAGGTAACACCTCTATTGATTTACTGATTTACTGCTTTAAGGTATGTAATGTATATGAGTTAAAGCAGTAAAGCAGAGAGTTAAAGCAGTAAAGCAGAGAGTTAAAGCAGTAAAGCAGTAAAACAAAAGCATACTAATCCCTTAGGTGTTAGGTAACACCTTTATTGATTTACTGATTTACTGCTTTAAGGTATGTAAAGTATATGTTTTTAATAAAATTTCGTACAATTGTAGTAAAA
>JABUQX010025485.1:60000-65000 GCA_015478945.1 Trachelipus rathkii
TTGCAATCACCATTATTTCCGTTTTCTCTCTGTTTATTCTCATGCCCATTGACTTCAGTACCTCGTTCCACCTATTCACAGCTTCTTGCAGGTCTTGAGCTCCTGATGTTATCACTGCCGCATCATCCGCATAAACCAAAGTGTGCTCCCTATTTTCCCTTATGCATATCCTTTTAAGGCAGCTGTCCAGGTAAAGTGCAAAGAGCAATGGTGACAGTACACTTCCCTGTCTAACCCCCGTTTTCACTTCAAACCACTTCTCTCTTCCTGTTCCTCTAACCATATTTATTGGATTTTCATACATACTCTTAATGGCTGCTATCAGACTTTCTGGTATGGCATACATCGGATCTTCTAACACTCTCCACAGTCTCTTCCTATTTATTCTATCGAATGCCTTTTCCAAGTCTATGAATGCAGCATACGCCTTCTCATTCCACTCTATTATTTTCTCAGTCAGCATCTTCATGTAAAATATTAGGTCAGTAGTACTTTTTCCTGGTCTGAAACCGTGCTGCCATTTTCCAATCTTGTCCTCGACCTCTATCCTCAATCTTTTTTCTAAGATCCTCTCATATATTTTACTCGCCCCCACCAACAATACTATTCCTCTATAATTTCCGCATATTCTTTTATCTCCCTTCTTATGTATCGGACAGATTACTGCTTTCCTCCATTCTGTTGGTATTTTTCTTTCTTTCCATACTTGGTTTAACAATCTTGTCAACCATTTAGTTATTCCCTCTCCTGTTTTGAATAATTCATTATTCAGTCCATCGTATCCTGCACTTTTCCCATTTTTTAATATCTTAACTGCTTCTTTCACTTCCTCTATCTCTATCATTCTAATTTCCTCATGTTCTTGTCTTACTCTCAGGGGTATTTCATCCATTTCCTCCTCCCCTTCCTCTACGTTCAATAATTCCTCGAAATACTCGCTCCATCTTTCCGTTACCTCCTCTTCCTCTAGAAGAGGTTCTCCCTCCTTATTCAAAACCGTATGCATTTCCGGTTCTTTATTTCCTCTCATGCCCTTGGCCATTCCATATAAAAGTTTTCCCGTGCCCTTCGTATCCTCTTTCAGTTCTCTTCCTATTCTTCTCCAAGTAATGTCCTTACTTCTTCTTTTTACATCCTCCGCATGGTTTCTTGCGTTTACATATTCTCTTCTGTTCTCCATTCTTGTCTTCATCCATTTCCTATACTCTTTGTTTTTGAGTTTCACGGCGTTCTTATCATCCTCATTCCACCATGCCGTCTACTTTTTTATACCCCAAGCGACTTTTTTCTTTCCCAGTATTTCGCTTGCAATTCGATCTACTCTTGTTTTAAAGGTCTCCCAACTCTCCTCCGCCGTTTCTTGTTCTTCTGTCCCTTCGAATTCTTGCGTGAGTTTTTCATTAAACAGCTCTACCACACCATCCACCCTCAGCTTTTCCAAACAGTATCTCTCTTTTGTTATCTTCCTTGGTTTTCTCCTTTTTTTCCAAATCAGTTTACCCAATACCATTCTATGGTCTGAATCTAGTGAAATCGTGGGTAAGCTTTTCACATCTTCAAACATCCTCTTATCGCTAGCTAGCATCATGTCAATCATTGATTTCTCCGTGTATCTCTGTTCCTCCGCACTCCACCTATACCACGTCCATTTCTTGCTTTCTTCATGTTTGAAGAATGTATTCATAACAGCCATGTTGTTTCTCATCGCAAAGTCGATCAGGTACTCCCCATCAACGTTTCTCTCCCCTATTCCATGAATCCCTAGTACCATCTCCTCTCCTTCTCTACGGGTTCCAACATGAGCGTTCATATCCCCCATTATAATTTTCTTTTCTCCTCTCACCGCGTCATAAGTCTGTTGGAGAACTTCCCTGAATTCCATTTTTTCCTCAACTGGTCTTCCCTGGTGCGGCGCATACACTTGGATTAAGCTCAATGTTTCTCCTTCCATCTTCAACGTTATCGCAATTATTCTTTCATTTATTATTATATATATATATATATATAAATGATTAAAATAATCTTTGATAGCAATTTAAAAATACAAAAAATATGCTATTTTATATATGAAAAAATTCTACTTCTTGCTCTCTTAACAGTAAAATGTTTTGATAACCTTCTCCTTTAATATTGCATTGCTATTATGAGCACTTATTAAAGCCAGTTCTGTTAGTCTTTCCTCCCTTGTAGAATCGAGAAAGATACGTTTAGAGCCCTTTCTGATTAGAGAAATATCTTTCAATTGTGGCTGTATAAATCAAATTTATTTAAGAAATTTATATATTAAAAATTTAATAGATATTGATGGAATTACTTTATTAAATTTCGTTAAATTGTTTGAAAAAAATCATCAATGAAAGTTATTTCAATTACTTTATTTCTTTTCATTTTACATTGATTACATTTATTACATTTATTACATTTATTTCATTTACATTGATTGCATTCATTAACAGAATGAAGAACTTCTGATGCAACTTGAAAAAAATGCTTGAATATTTTTCATCGATATTAGCGCGAAAATCTTTCAAAACAAACGCATTTTCATTGTGATTAAAAGCAGCTGCCGTCACTAATGATGGGTACTGCAATGTAGTACATTTTTATTTTTATTATTGTTATAAAAGTTCCGGAAGGGGGATCGACGCCGCTCCCTTGCTCCCTGTCGCTCTACCAATTGAGCCACTTCTGGGAAATAATTAATTAATTTTCTATAATAATTTATAAACTTATAAACTTAATAAAAACTTAAACATAATAGACGAGTGAAGGAAAATAAAGATAAAATCATAATTATATTTATAACCTCTTCGCTCATGCTGCTTACATATTTCAAAAGGTTTTATTAGGTTTTTGAAAAAGATTCATTATCATGATTCACCTCAAGCTCATCTAAAGCTTTAACATCCTTTAATAACTTCTCTAATTCATAACTTTCCACCTACCTTGCTTCGCACATTAGTGTTAGTTTTGTTCATTTTATCTCTAAAAAAAATCTTTCCAGTTTTTTTTTTTTTTTTTTTTTTTTTTTTTTTTTTTTTTTAAATAAATAAAATAGTTGCCCGCATTGTTGAACTAAAATGGTACCCAGTTGTTTTCACTATGCCAATAGTTTCTAATGTTATAGTCCGCATGGATGTGAACAGTTATAAACATACATTGATACTGAATATTTTTGATAGTTTCAACATCTCTAAATCTTTCCTTCATAACAGCAACATCATCTTATCGTTGTCCAATCAGAATGTCACTGCTTATTTCAACCATCGAAGAACTGCTTCTGTTAGAGATCTTCCTTTTGTGCTTTCAAGAGTCACTAGAACTAAGAAATCTTCACAAACCACAAATGTATTCCGAATTTCTATTAATATATATATATACTTTTAATTTTTTATTATCATTTTTATTATTTTTATAAATTGAAATATATACAAGGATATTTTTTCATAGGATATTTTTGAAAGCTTGACCACCTCTAAAACTTTTCTTCAATAGCAGTTGAACCATCATATAGTCATCCAATCAGAAAGTCACTATTTACTTCAACCTTAGTAGTACTGCCTCTGTTAGAGTCGTCCAATCAGAAAGTCACTATTTACTTCAACCTTAGTAGTACTGCCTCTGTTAGAGTCGTCCAATCAGAAAGTCACTATTTATTTCAACCTTAGTAGTACTGACCTCTGTTAGAGTCGTCCAATCAGAAAGTCGCTATTTATTTCAGCCTTAGTAGTACTGCCTCTGTTAGAGTCGTCCAATCAGAAAGTCACCATTTACTTCAGCCTTAGTAGTACTGCCTCTGTTAGAGTCGTCCAATCAGAAAGTCACTATTTACTTCAACCTTAGTAGTACTGCCTCTGTTAGAGTCGTCCAATCAGAAAGTCACTATTTACTTCAACCTTAGTAGTACTGCCTCTGTTAGAGTCGTCCAATCAGAAAGTCACTATTTATTTCAACCTTGTATATGCCTCTGTTGAGTCGTCCACTCAGAAAGTCATATTTACTTTCAAACCTTAGTGTATTGCCTTGGTAGAGTTCTAAGTAGAAAGTACTATTTATTCCTTTAGTAGGTACTGCTCTGTTAGAGTCGTCGAATCAGAAGTCACTATTTATTTTCAATACCTTAGTAGTATGCTTGTAGAGTCGTTCAATTTCAGAAAGTATATTTACTTCAGCCTTAGTAGTACTGCTCAGTTAGAGTCGTCCAATCAGAAAGTCACTATTTACTTCAACCTTAGTATACTGCCTCTGTTAGAGTCATTCAATCAGAAAGTCACTATTTACTTCTATTTTAGTAGTGCTGCCTCTGTTAAAGAACCTCTTTTTATGATTTCAACATCAACTAAACCTAAGAAATCTTCATTAACCACAAAATATGTTTCCCTAATTTCTATTAATACGTGTATTTGCTTTTAAATTTTCTTTTATTTATTAAAAATTGAAATTAAGACTCAAGCCATTAAAATATTTTTAGTAGTTTAAATAATTTCTGGGGTTCAGACCACCTCAACCCCCCCCCCTGGTTACGGCCCTGTTAACATACATATATATATATATATATATATATATATATACTTATATATAATTATATATTTATATATAATATAATATATATATATATATATATATATATATATATATTACATATTATATATATATATAATTATTTATATATTATTATATATATATATATATATATATTATATATATTATATTATATTTATATTAATTTAATATATATATATACATAATATATTATATATATATTATATATATATTATATTTATATTATATATATTATATAAATATATTATATATATATATATTAATATTATATATATAATATATTATATATAGTATATTTATATATATATATTATATATATATATTATGATATTTATATATATTATATATATATATATTATATATTATATATTATATATATATATATATATAATATATTATAATATATAATATATATTTTTATATATATGATATATATA
>JABUQX010025485.1:72500-82500 GCA_015478945.1 Trachelipus rathkii
CTGCCTCTTGTCAATGGAAATATGCGATTGAAAAAGAATATACATCGCTTCTGCGAAATAAGACATGGACAATAGAAGAGAGACCATCAAATTGCAGAATATTAGGTTCAAAAATGTTGCTACGTAATAAATTTAAAGCGGACGGGGCTCTTGATAAAAGAAAGGCACGCCAGCCCAAGGTTTTTCACAAAGACCAGGTATCGATTATTATGAGACATTTTCTCCCGTTATACGTCTTAGTTCTCTTAGAACTATTGTTGCACTTGCAGCTGAAAAGGGTATGACTATACATCAAATGGATGTGGAGACTGCGTATTTAAATGGTGAACTAAGAGAGACCATATATATGGAAGTACCAGATCTATTAGAGGAATCATTAAGGAGATTAAGAAATGATGAAGATCACCTCATAAAGGAAGAAGCTTCAAATATGCTTAAACAACTTCGTTACCGTGAAAATAAAGTGTGTAAACTGAATAAAGCTCTTTATGGACTGAAACAATCTGGTCGGATGTGGTACAATAAACTTCATCAAAGTCTCTTAAATCTTGATTTCAAACCCACAGATGCTGATCCATGTGTTTATATGTGCGGAAATGTTGACGATCTCATTATCATTGGCGTATATGTGGATGATTTGATACTGGCATCCAAAAATATAATCTTGTTAGAAAAAATAAAAGAAAGACTCTTAGAACAATTCCGAATGAAAGATATGGGGCCTATTGAGAACTGTCTAGGTATAGAGTTTAAATCTTCCAAAAGTGGATTTATATTGTCACAAAAGGGATATGTGAAAACTATACTGGATCAATACGGGATGACTGAGTGTAAGCCTGTTGTGACACCCATTGAATATGGAAGTAAATTGTTAAAACAAGATCCTGTATCTGAAGAAGAAATGAAAAAATTTCCATTCCAATCCCTTATAGGTTCATTAATGTATCTTTCTGTTTCTACTAGGCCAGATATATCATACGCCGTTCATTCCCTCAGCCAGTTTAACAATAATTATAATGAACAACACTGGAAAGCTGCAAAAAGAGTTCTCAGGTACCTAAAGGGGACTATAGATTACACTCTTGCCTACTACCAAACTAAATTAACGGTGAAGGGTTTCACCGATGCGGATTGGGGAAACTGTATCATCGATAGAAAATCCTACACCGGGTATGCTTTTGTATATGGCGGTGCAGCCATCACTTGTGAATCAGGAAAACAAAGGACAGTTGCCCAATCGAGTGTTGAGGCTGAATATATGGCTTTGACGGAGGCTTCAAGAGAAGCATTTAACTCTACACAAAGTTTACTGAAGATTGGGGAAGAGGATATGCCATAAAGATTCTACATGATATATTTGCGATAGTCAAAGGGGCTCAAAGCCTTGCCTATAACCTAATTCATCATCCAGAATCTAAAGCATATTGATTCACAGAGTATCACTTCATCCGACAAAATGTGACAGAGGGGAAAATCGTCGTCCAATATTATCCTATGAGGAATGGTTTGCGATGCACTGACAAGCATTGAGGGTTAAAAGGCATTCATTTCTGTTGCATTGAAGTATTAGGTTGAGACACATTGCGATAGTGGAATCAGCCGTCATATCCGAGGGGGGTGTTGACGAGTAAGTCATCATGATGGATTACATCGTCGTTTATGCAGAAGAGTTTGGTACCTCCGAAGGGTTAAATCTAAGATTGTATTGGTTTCAATTATATTGTAGATCGTATTTATCATATTATACTCTTTGCTATTGCAATCTATAATGGATTGTGTATAAGGTTTTGTCGATTAGGTGTTTGTTTATTAAAGTATTCGTAACCTTTATGTTATTAGAGCAATTGTGTATCAGCAAGTGAACTACGATTTTGGACTTCTAGCATATATATATTATATATATATATATATATATATTATAAGTATTATATATATTAGTATTATAATAATATATATATATTTATATATAATATATATATATATATTATTTTTCTGTGTGTCAAAGCAATAGAGCACAACAGCAGTTTTTACTTTGAAATCCTTGCATTTTGTAAAGTTTGGTTATATTACTAAGTGGTTACCTTATATAATTAAAATAAGTGCATACTGGAAGAAGTGTTTTATATTGAAAAATAGCTTTTAAAGCTTATCTAAGGAACAACTTAATTTTAAAATGTGGAAGGCCTATGTTTTTAATTTCCAATAACATCCAAGGCAAAGTGTTCTGTTATATATATAATTATATAGTATTAATATATAATATATATTATATATAATATATTATATATATATATATATTATATATATATTATATATATATCTATATATATGCTGCCACCAATTTAACTTTCAAGGTACGTATGATATATATAGTATATTAAATATATATATTATATATATATATATATATTATATTTATATATATATTATTTATATATATATATATTATATATATTAATATTAATATATATATATACTATATAATTGTTATAATATTATATATATAGTTATATATATATATATTATATATTAATATAATGATATTATATTAATATAGTAATATATATATATATAATATATACGATATATTATCATATATAAATATGATAATGTTAGGTAGTGAGTAATTATTATATACGTATACGGTATATGTATATATTGATTATCTTATTGTATTACATTGAACAAATACTTCTATTAAAAACTATGAAATAAATAATAATAATAATTAATAATTATTCCCTGTAACAAAAATATTAAATTACTAACTCAATTATTATAATTAATTAATAACTAAAACACTTGAAACAACTCAGATTTAAAGTAAAATACAAGCTCAAGAATTAGTATCGGAACTGGCTATATAATGAATGATATGACGATATATGATAATATATAATAATAAAAATATAATATAATAATAATAAAAATAATATAAAATAATAATAATAATAATAATAATAATAATAATAATAATAATAATAATAATAATAATATAATAATATAAAAATAATAATAAAAATAAAAATCAAAATAATAATAATAATAATAATAATAATAATAATAATATAATAAATAATAATAATAAAACGAAGGAAAATAATTTTCTGAAAATTATTTGTTAATAAAAATATTTGGAAAAAGTCAAAAGATTAAGAGGATTTTTACTTTTCATATGAAAACGCTTTATCTTTATCTTTCTATTTTCATTATATACAGGTTTTTATAGTATGGTTTGATGTTTATATATTTTGGATGGATTATATGGATATGGTAGGAATAAAGATTTAATGGAAATCTGCGTATCATTCAATTGGTTGCATGTTTGGAGGGAGCAGTTTCTTGTAGTTATAAAACTTATGAGTAGGTATATTAATATAAGTTATATAAATAATAATTAAAATTAATATTAATATTATATATCTATTAATATATATGTTATAATCAAATATAGGTATTACGTTCTTAAACGCTAAGGATCTGTAGATATATAAAAGCTACGTTTATAAGATATATGAAATGTACATAGGGCAGTATAAGGTAGTATTTACTATTAATTATGATATAAATAATAGTATATATAATATTATATTAGTTATATTAATAAATATATATTATATTTTAATAAATTATTACTAATATAATATATATATATTTTATATATATATATATTATATATATATATTTATATAATATAATATTATAATATATATACTAATATATATTATATTTATATATTTAAATATTTATATATATATTTACTAATATTATATATATATTTTATATATTATATATATATATATATATATTTATATATATTATATATAGTATACGAGTAGATGGAGGTTAACTATAATTGGGGCCAGAATTAAAATCCTCGGGCTCTCGAGTACATAATTCTAAAAAGGAAGGTTTATTAAAGGAGATTTGATGTTATTTTCTTTATATATTCCTTTCTTGTTTATTTGTTTTTAATCGAAGATCCAATATTAAGAATTTTTTGGTATGATAATGAATAGGGATTTTGTCATTGAACAAACTTTAAATACATTTTCCGTGAGTACTTGAATCCAATTAAGAGTTGTAGAATGATTGGCAAAGGGCAAGTGTGGTACTTTCGATGTACTTGCTGAGATACGATATCACATTCTCTTTTGTTTATTATCAAACGTTTTTTTTTTACAGTTGTTTGACCACGAAAGCCGGAATGGACTATTCCCGGGGCAGAGAGCGAAGAGAGAGAAGGTCAACATTAAACTGTAAAGTTACGCGCGAGTGAGACACAGGCGGGGATGGCACTTATCGTAAATTCGGCAGGAAACACAGGAAGATGGAAGAGAACCACAGAAAGATGTGGCAGGAAAGAGAGAATCACCGGGCAGCGGACTAGCCTGGATTACACTACACAAGGTATCATCAACAGAGATAATGGCAAAAACGAGTTATTACTAAGCGAGGGAAACATTAAAGGTGGAGGCACGAAAGATGATAAGCTCCTGAGCACGACTAATTACTGGCTGCGGTACTATAGAAAAGAGATAAAGCACGAACATCGCGCCGCAAGATAGAGGGTTCCAAGGAACTGGAAAGTACAGAACATTTTATACAGCCTTTTTGGCTTTGGATCGACCTATAAAAGCCAGGTGAATACCAGAGCCCCAGATTAGAGTAAGTATTCATACAGGGGGATGAAGGCCTTGGTATATGCTGAGAAACTGAGAAAGAAGAAGAAGAAGTCTCGCAGTCTAAACAGATCCCAGTTTCTTTGAGGCGCCCCTTACAGCCGTTTGTGATGTGGGTTTCAAGACATTCTTTTTTAATGTAAGGCCAAGGATGTTTATATTGTAAGCAGGAGAGACGAAGAACCGTCAACAGAGATAGGAGTTAGAGGTTCTTAGAGAGGGAGAATTTTTTTCTTAGACCAATGCCGGGAAGAAAAAAAATGGTTGTTTAAGTTCTGTTTAAAAAGATGAAAATTTCACCAATGAGACAGAAACCAAAGATACAGATCCATTATATCCAATCAGTCGAGATGACCGTGAAGATACAGGCACCGAGAGGCAACTGTCTAAGAAGCAGATTGGAAATGATTGAAGAATGAAGGGTCGATCATCGGATATGAATGAGCAGAGTTAGATGGTGCAGGTGAGAAGATATATATGAAAGTAGGGCAATAAAGTAGGAGATTAACAAGAACCTGAGAACTACTATATGAAAAAAAGAAAGAAGAAGTCGCGCATCAACAACAGCCGATTACTGAGGGAGTGTGTAAGGAACACTAAATTTCAGAAGCAAGTCGGCAGTGAAACCAAACGTCAGTTGGAGAGGAACGCGTACCATATGAGCGGTCAAAGCTTTGGATATTGTCAGCGTAGATAGTACACTTATACAGCGATCTTGTTATAAGCTGAGAATTATATAATAAACACCTTTTAATTGTATTAAAAATAACAATTAGTATAGCGGTGCCAGGGCAAGCCTGAGCGCGACTTGACGGCACGGATGTGTTGGCCAAACTGAACTTCCTCTGGGTTCACAATATAGAGAATCGGGTAGGGAGAAAACGTTCTATGGGCTGTTTTTACAATTGAAATAAATATAAAAAATAAAAATTAGTTTATGTGCGATCTTATAAATGTAAGCAATTTTCGTACATTAATAAATACACATAACTTAGAGATGATTTGTTTGTACTTTTATCATAATAGTTTGTCCTATAAAATGAGTTAGCTTTATAATTACAATAAAGATTATAAAAACAATTTTTTATTAGTAAACGGGGGGAAAAAATAGTAATATATATATTATATTAGTTATATAATAATAAATATATATTATAATATATATAATATATATATATTATATATAATCTATATATTATATTATTTATTGTGTGTGTATATATAAATATATTATATATATATAATATATATATAATATATATATATATATATATATATATATATAATAAATATATATATATATATAATATATATATTTTATATATATATCACTCACCTCAGTTGAAAGTTAAACGCCCTGTTCAGGAGATGAAAGGGAAGGTTATTGGGAAGCTTGCCTCACGGAAAATAAGCTGGTTTGCCAGCTATATGCGAGAGAGCCGAGTTTCCCATTCGAGCAAGCCCCACGGGGCCCCCTACCAATGTAGCTGCATTAACGTTGAGTGAGACGAAGTACAGATAGAGAGAATAACTCCATACTCTCACTCAACCAGTTTTCGAACCTGTGGACCTTCGCTGCAAGGTGAGTGCTCATAACTGACCTAGGGGCGCTCTTTATATATGATAATATATATAATTTTATTAATTTAATATTTATATATATCATATATATATAATATATATATATTATAATATATAGTAATTATATATATATATATACTATTATATATGCTACCACTGGGAAAAGATAAAATGATGTATGGTATAAGATTGTTATCATGAATGCAAATGAATATCTGAATATTTGAAATTTAAAATGGGTCTAATTGTAAATTATAATTATTTTTAACTTAAAAGCAGATCACAGATAGTTTATGATAGGATATAAAACAATTATTATTTATTCCTGGTTAAATTTGAATAATTAATACGCCTTCTAATTGGCTTCTCAATCCTAATCCAACCACAGCGGTATGGCGGTGGTGTCTATTAGAATTCTTCAAAATTCTTCCTTCATCCTAGCTGAGGCACCCCCCCTGTCTTGGGATGAATTTGTATATATATATATATATATAATACTATATATATATATATATATGTAAATATTTTATATATATAAAATATTATATAATATATATTTCTATTATATATATATATAATATAATATATATATATATATATAATATATATAAATAATATATTAATATATATATAATATAATATATATATATTAATATATTATATATATTTATATATATATATTATATAATTAATTAATAATTATATTTTATATATAATATATATTTATTTTTTTATTTGAATATACTATGTATTGTAAGGGGGCCACCCTTACTATATAATTATGTATACTACCATTGTAATGATAGAAATCTTTCGCTCTATAAGTCATGTTGTTGGGGGAAAAAAAATCTGTAACGAACTTGTATTTTAGATTTCAATCTGTGGAAGGCAATGCAAAAAGCGATGCTAGGAAAATTCCTGAGGGTCAAAGAATCTTGGGAATAAGGGGCAGTCTGTCTGGGGTGATAGAAGAGAGAGCACGTGAGAGGGTGCCGGCCGGCACGTTAAGGCCGGCATCTTCAATTTATATTAAAATATTCCATAATATACTGATTTTATTTGTGTACTTTTACTGTGATTCGTGAAAGGCAATATTAATTAATCGAAGCCCTATGTTATAGAAGAAGGGGGTAATTAAGAAAGACTTGGCGCAGTAAAAAGCCAGCTAATTATAATTCAATTAACCTGTCTCCATTACCACGACGATCATTCCTGAAAATGTACTGTTTATCATCATAAAATCTTTGACAATTGCTTGTGCAACCATTAAATTAACTAGTTTAAGAAAATAAAAAATAAGAAGCAATAATCATCTTTTATATTCCTAGTGTCTAGCCAAAACAGCCGGCACAAAGTGGAGACCCCAGACGAGTGACCGAACATTATCAAACCCTGATTACCTTCTAATGGAACAGTCATCAAGATAATTAACGGTAATTAAAAGTGCATGAAAAGAGTGAAACTCCAATCAAGAAAAAAAAAACAACAAAAATTAAAATCACAGTGAGACGACAGTCTAGCAGAGTCGAGAATCTTAACCCTAACGTGAAAAATCTCATATTTCGAAACAAATGGAAAAGGTGGGGAAGAGGGACTTCAAAATTCCCCCACTCAACCCCAACTTGACTTCAGCATCGAGCAGCAGAGAACCGATACCCAAAACCCAAGGAATCTCCTTCATGGTCAAAATCACATCTTCACTTTTTCTCGTACGGAGAACCATTAGAAAAAAAGAAAGAGAAAGAAGAAAATAACAATTTTGAAAATTAATAAGAGTGTATGAAACTATTATTTCTGTGTTAATTAATTATATATGGTGGTTATTATCAATAATAATAAATTTTCTTGCCCGGGTATTTTATTTTAATAAGGGTTGTTAAATTAGGAGAGAGAGGAAATCATTCGTTCTTGTTCAAACAAACAACGTAAATTCTGAATTGTCAAACTGCTTTTATTCAAAAATGAAGAGGGGAGGGAGAAGAATTCCGTTAAGAAATGTTAAAGTATTAATGAAAGTCACGATTTTAAATGAGAAGTGAAAATAGTGAACAATGAAAGTATGTTTTGAAAATTTTGTGATTAATGGAAAAAATAATAATAAATAATAATAATTAATGTATACATATAATAATAATAAAAAAAAAAAAAAAAGAAAACAAAACAAACTCTTTCTTTAATTAATTGGGTCAACAAATTTGAAGGAGTTTTTAAATACTAAAGATGTTGTGAAAAAAAGAAAAAGTGGACAGATTAAATGAGATTAAATTATAATTAATAGAGTTACATTACTTTTTAATTTGATGATGATTTTTACTTATATTAAGACAAAAAAAAAAAAAAAAATAATATAATAAAAATAATAATTTTGAGTAAAAATATTATACGAAATATTTCAAAAAACAAAAAAAAAAAAAAAAAAAAACCTGTAGGGGTCTTAAACCCCTTTACTATCATAAATATGAATACTACTATTGCAATGATAGAAATCTTTCGTTCTTTGTCATGTTGTTGGGGAAAAAAATCTGTAAAGAACTTGTTATTTAGTTCAAAGCTGTGGAAGCCAATACAGCAAATCGCGATGCCTAAGGAAAATTCCTGAGTCAAAGAATCTTGGGAATATAGGGGCAGTCTGTCCTGGGTATAGAAGAGAGAGCACGGAGAAGGGCCGCGGCACGTAAAGGCGGCATCTTCAAATTATATTAATATCTTCCATAATAATCTGATTTTATTTGTGTACTTTTACTGTGATTCGTGAAAGGCATATTAAATTAATCGAAGCCTTGTTTATAGATGAGGGGGTAATTAAGAATGACTTGGCAGTAAAATGGAAGTAATGATAATTCAATTAACTGTCTCCATTACCCAACGACGATCATGTCCTGAAAATGTCTTTATCTCATAAAATTTGACAATTGTTGGCAAAACCATTAAATTAACTAGTTTAAGAGAAATAAAATAAGAGCAATAATCATCTTTTATAATCCTAAGTGTCTAGAGCCAAGAAACAGCGGCACAAGTGGAGACCCAGAACGAGTGTACGAAATTATAACCTGATTATTTCTAATGGAACAGTCATCAAGATAATTAACGGTAATTAAAAGTGCATGAAAAAGAGTGAATACTCCAATCAAGAAAAAAACGACAGCAAAATTAAAATAAGAAGTGAGAGAATCCTAGCAGAGTCGAGAATCTTAACCCTAACGTGAAAAATCTCATATTTCGAAACAAATGGAAAAGGTGGGGAAGAGGGACTTCAAAATTCCCCCACTCAACCCCAACTTGACTTCAGCATCGAGCAGCAGAGAACCGATACCCAAAACCCAAGGAATCTCCTTCATGGTCAAAATCACATCTTCACTTTTTCTCGTACGGAGAACCATTAGAAAAAAAGAAAGAGAAAGAAGAAAATAACAATTTTGAAAATTAATAAGAGTGTATGAAACTATTATTTCTGTGTTAATTAATTATATATGGTGGTTATTATCAATAATAATAAATTTTCTTGCCCGGGTATTTTATTTTAATAAGGGTTGTTAAATTAGGAGAGAGAGGAAATCATTCGTTCTTGTTCAAACAAACAACGTAAATTCTGAATTGTCAAACTGCTTTTATTCAAAAATGAAGAGGGGAGGGAGAAGAATCTCCGTAAGAAATGCTTAAATAAACTATGACGTCACGATATTTAAATGAAAAAAAATAATAATAATAATATTTTGAATTTTTGAATAAATGCAAAA